>MU159407.1:164222-217651 GCA_015888305.1 Antheraea pernyi | reverse complement strand
TACAAAAACAATTATAGCAAATTGGTAAAAATGATATCAATTAACTATTATATAAAACTAGCTCAGACCGCGGCACTGAACACGTTTGATCTAATTTTTGTACAATTGTTAGTGTGTAAATTTTCTCAGCGTTCAAATATACAAATACTAGCCAGCCCGGCAGACGTTGTCCCGCTCTGAGTATGAAAAATTCCTTGACAAATTATATACTAAAACGTTCCTCACCAATCACTCTATCCACCAGTGAAAACCGCATGAAAATCCGTTCGGTAGTTTTCGAGTTTATCGCGAACAGACAGACAGACAGACGCGGTAGGGGACTTTGTTTTATACTATGTAATGATATTTTCATGACGAGTAATTAAACGGTATATAAGTACTACAGCGTCATTATATTATACATTTATTATTATATTTACATTATATCATATATTATAAAGCAAAGTCCTCCGCCGCGTCTGTCTGTCTGTTCGCGATAAACTCAAAAACTACGAAACGGATCTTCAAACGGTTTTCATCATTACATAGTATAAAACAAAGTCCCGTCGAAAACGCTGCCTAAATTTTGGAGATTAGCAAAACAATTGAGATAATAGACGACATAAACGAAGTCGTGGGATTCATCTAGTTTAATATAAAGTTACCAGAGTTCTAAGAAACTACGATATTCACGTTCAGCCATGTGTTATTTCTTGCCGTAAAGAAATGAGGCAAGCGGTGCGATGATTATGTTTTTTTTGTACATTAATATCTATTGTTAAGATATTAAAACGACGCAGATGAAGTCACGGGTATCAGCTAGTTTTACATATAAAGATAAGATACCGTTCGATTTACGTGGCTGTAGGTAATTAATAAGGTCATAACTTTATCTTGGTATTTGTGACGAATTGTATGGATGCGTTTTGAGGCTATTCCATTATCTAGAGTGCTCTCGAGTGTTAATAACCGCACTTGACGCGGAATGGACTGAACGATCCAAATCTCCACGTACCGGCTGTGATATGCTACCGAATGATGTCACACGCTATATTGCGTCAATAGATAGCCACAGTTTGTACTCACACATAAACATCGACTCACGCAACTTGGTTTATTTCGAACTAAGTTTGTCGCAAATATGAAAGAAGTTGGGACTGTTGTATTATATCTGAGAGAGAAGCTTTCCGTGGTAATATTACACGTAAAGTTTGTATAATCATAGGGTCAATAGCCGAGAGCAAAGGTTTCCAATTTTTTTGGTTTCGAGGACAATTTGCCATGTTTTTTAGTTATATGTTAGACCCGCAGCTTACATGATATTGATTTATTTGCAAATTCCTGAATGGTATTGTTTCCAAACTTTTTGAATGGTAGATTTATCGTTCATGTAGATATATATGTCTTCATATTTAAGTTAAGCATTATTTAAGTTGATAGTATGTATGTATGTATTATTTAATACATGGATAACCATAATAAAACCCGCGACCTGCATAAATGTGATCATTACCGTTAGCCCTTATTTGCATCTCATAGACTTCCATTTTTTTTTCATTGACAACGCTCCGTTTACTAGTCATCATATACCTCTAGGGGTCGATTCTGTCCACTTTATATCATTAATACTATGTAGATATATTACAATTATTCGTATAATTTAAGTGGCAATTTTGATCTAATTTAAAAAAAAGCGGTTCCATTTTTATTGACTCAAAAGCTAACACGAATTACCTTCAATATATCGAAATCATCTTTTTATCCTAATCACCGCATGCATGCATGTTGATTAAAATTACTAACCTAACGTTAAGATATAATAAAGTATAATAGTAATTATAAATGAGAGTGTCAGTTTATTTTTTAAACCTTTGCGGTGTTATTACAAAAAAGTTAAATACGTATTGAACCCTGGCTTTAAAAAGGTTTCATATTAAATGCACCGCGGTTGCTGAATGTTCGCCATCTTGTTCTTTTGTCTCGAAGGTTAGACTTGTGAAAAAGGATAACGCGAACTTGCCTCGGGCGAGCGCGGTGCATTTATTAGGAAACTTTTTTAAACCAAGTATTTAATACGTATTTAACTTTTTGTAATAACACGGTAAAGGTTTACTTCACTATTCAACCGATTATCATGAAATGTTGTATAAACATTGCCAGTGGTTCTCAAAGTAGCTTGGGAAGCTACGAGCAAAAGCTAATTATATTCCAAGGTTATAAAGGCATACTGTAACACGGAGGATGAAGTATCTACCTATATACAAGGAAAATAGTAATGCACATATGGTACAAACACACTCAAAATGCGCAGATTTTTTTATGCCAAAGGGCACCAAACAGGCAGACGGCCCATCTGATTTTGAATGGTTACCGTCGCCTATGGACATCTGCACAGGAATTACATAATATAATTCCACCGTCCCCATTCCATCAGAGGACGACTAGACGCCGTGGGGGTTTCCAACTTTACGTAGCTGATATTCCCGTAATTCGTACGAAGCGATTTTCTTCCACGTTCATTATACGTACGGCTAAGGAGTGGAATTCACTCCCGGCGTCTGTCTTCCCATCATCTTATAAATTGGGAGTCTTAAGAGTAGAGTGAACAGGCATCTAGTGAGTAAGCGCGATACATCGTCGGCCTCATCGTCACTTACCATCAGGTGAGATTGTGGCCAAGGGCGTACCTGTTGAACATTTAAAAAAAACTGCAACACCATGAGCGACTGTTATGTTGTCGACCTTGACGGGCGTGTTTCAACTATTAAAGTTTCTATTAGAGAATAAAAAATGTATTCCAATTTCTTTCCCAATTGCACATTGGAAATCAGAAGTGACAAGTAAGGGAAGATTTACGGCCTGCCGCATGTAGAATAGGGATGAAACACTTCGATGTTCCCATGAGTGTTAAGAAACGGAAAGAGAGTAACGTAGATTTCATTGTAAGTGCATTTCTTTGTTTTATTAACATTATCTTTTTTATATATCGACAATATCAGTTGGAATAGTACAAATCGCAAGAATAAGTGACGTTATTCTCTTTGACTGACTGATTGAATGTTTGTCTTCTTAAATATTAATATTGTTAAGTAAAATGTTTTGTAAGATTTTACCTACTATTGTATTTTATTATTCTGTTTTTTTCTTGTAGCACGGTAAAATGGCTGCACTGTGCCACTGCTGTGGGTAGTGCATTGTGTGTACTGCAATGGTAACCACCGAGAGAGAAACTATTCATCGCCGTTCGCCATTGTCATGCCGGCCTGCGAAAAACTGGATATGCACAGGCTGATCCCGAAACGCAACCCGCAGAAGCGAATCACCATGACGGGCTTTTTCGCCATATACATGGTGGTTGCGACCCAGTCAGGCTGTAAAAGCGTACCACCCCGCTTTCGCCATTGCCTCGTTCGTTATTTACCAGGGTGCACCACGTGCAGGTGAGGTTGGCTTGGGTGTCTCAAGTCTTATGATGTTATTCGACATCCCTTACACCCTAATACGTTTAATCGTTTATGTTGGTGAAAATTTAGAATAGTGTGTTCTAATTAATAATTTATATTTTCTTGTATAAAATTTGTTCATAAAATTTCAATTAATACGCCATTAGCCATTCTAACTTAGATTTAATATTTTATTATATAAATACAAACATTCAATATATATTTGTTTAATTTATTAATTTTTACTAGTCGTTACGCCATCGCTACACACCACAATTGCCAACTAAGAGCTCCAGTCCCACACATTCAATATATATTTGTTTAATTTATTAATTTTTACTAGTCGTTACGCCATCGCTACACACCACAATTGCCAACTAAGAGCTCCAGTCCCACGATGCGGTAGGTGTTCAAAGTATTGCGCCATCGCTACACAACACAATCGATGACTAAGAAGAATGCTGAGTTCCCAGTCCCAAGTTGCGGCAGGTGTTCAAAGAATGCGAGTCAGCGATTTCCACAAACCGATGCACAAACTTAGTGGAAACGTTCGGTGGTCCGACTCCTCCGTTCCCACATTGTCCACGTATAATTACTTGGACGAAAACAACAGAAAGACAGCGTTAACTTAATATCGGGAGCATTCACTTGCTGTTAGTTTAGGTTTAGTGTGAGAGTAAGCCTAATATCGGCGACAATCGTCAGTTATTGTTTGTTTCGATCCGGCACACCTGCGCTTCACAGGTGCGCTGCACCTGCGTTCTTTTTCTTGGAACTGAGTGAGACCTTTCCTTGTATTTATTTATTGCTTTATCTATTTCTTGGTATATTTATTTATTTACTCTTTTGTTTATCTATTTATTTACGTATTTCTTTAATTCTTCAGTGATTTATTTTTAAATTTATTTTCTTTTTATTGTTTGTTTATTTAAGTAGTCTTATGTTATTTTTCCCCTGTCTCGCTCAGGTACTTATTTGCGTTGTTTTCCTATTTTGTTTAGTTTTAAACAGCTCCCTTTGATCCGGACTCGGGATAGTCCGTTAAATTCATTAAGGCGCGCCCCCCTGCCCCTCTGGCAGGGAGGTTTCACATGTCTTCCCCCGCCCCACTCCCCTCCTCAGGCCCCGGTATGGCCGCTGAACAAGAGATCAGTCTCTTAGAGACTGAGCTCATTAGCCTCCGCGGCTTCATAGCCGCTATCTGTCCTCGTCTCGTAGACGATTACGATGCGTACGCTGCAAAGCGTCGCACCGAGCTCCCTCATTCCTCGAAGCCCGCTCCCTCGATCTATGCCAAGATCGAGGCTTCCAACAACTTCCCAATCCCAGCCGATCGCGATAGCGATGACTCCGACTCCGACTCCGGCTCCGACATGGAGCAAGACCCTCCTGCTCAGCAGGATCCCCCTGCCGAGCAAGCCCCTCAGGCTGAGCAAGCCCCTGCTGCGGACGATGGCTTCACCACCGTCACGCACCGCAAACCGCGCAAGAAGCGCTCGAACTCCTCTTCCGATCCGGAGGACAAATTGCCCTCTAAAAAGATCGCAAACGTCGATGGCGCGAAAGTGCCAAAGGCGACACCAGCGCCCTCTAGACCCGACTCGCCCGTGGCTGCGGGTTCCGCAGTTTCGGGCAAGAAGCCCCGCCCACCGCCCCCCGTTACGATCCAAGACAAAGCGTCTTGGGTTGAGATTTCTAGCCTGCTGGAAACGGCAGGTATCCCTTACACCTCCGCCGTGAATACCGCTGTAGGTATTCAGGTGAAGGTAGCCACGTCCACCGCCCATCGCAACCTCACTCGTTTCCTTCGGGACAACCAGTGGGGCTATTTCACGCACTCTCTCGAAGAGGAGCGTAAACTACGGGTTGTGATCCGTAGAGTCCCCTCAGAACTCCCGACTGACGACATTTCAGACGACCTCAAGGAACAGAAGATTCCTGTTCGCGAGGTTCATCGTATGCGCTCTCCGCGCACCAGGGCTCCATATGATATGGTTCTCGTTGTCCTCGATCGCACCCCTCAGGGGAAAGCGATTTTTAATCTTACATCCCTTTGCGGCCTCTCCGGCGTCATAGTCGAGCCGCCGCGCAAAACGTCTGTGCCCTCGCAGTGTCACAACTGCCAGGTGTACGGACACTCCGCACGAAACTGTCGCCTGAAACCCAGGTGCGTTAAGTGCCTCGGCGACCACTCCACTAGGGAGTGTTCTCGCACGAAAGACGCCTCCGACCCTCCGAGCTGTGTTCTGTGCCGCGGCGTGGGCCATACCGCGAATTATCGCGGATGTCCCCGCGCCCCGCGCACAAAGCGCCCTCGATACCCCAGGCAGGCGTCGCCGTCTAAGACGGCCGCTGCCCCCGCCCGTCCTCGACCTCCGCCTCTCATGTCTCGAGAGGCCTTCCCGAACCTGCCGGGCACGTCTCGTGCACCGGCAGCGTCCGTACCCGCGACTAGTGCGCCCCCCCGCCCCTACCGGGCCCCTCAGGCCCCGTGGGCTCCTAAACCCGCGTCCCAGCACACTCCCAAACCTCCGGCGGCTAATCCTTCACAGGATGACCCCGCATACTCCTTTTCCCTATCGAGTATTGACTACGCAGGTCAACTACTCATTTTCCACGAGATCTCGGAGATCTCGGCGTACGAAGAGTGCTCTCGTAATCCGCTACTAGGTGCCGTCACGGCAATCCATAGATTTCCAGCCATCGCGGCTACACTACAACGGCTCGCGCGCGCAGCTGTTAAAAAATAAATAACTCAAATAAGATAGAGTAAATCGCGTATTTACGTCTATCTTCCCCTAAAAATAACCGTCAAACAATAATAATAATTTTTGTTATGTCTATTTTTAGACTTCGGTGCCGTCACCGTTAGTAAATTTAAATTCAATCTTATAAAATGCGTGTTGCGCCCACGCTTTTGTAATCGATCCCTATTAGCTCCCGCACACTTCGCGGTTCTCAATAATATCTCGAGCCTAGGTCGTCCGCGCGGGGACGACCTAGGCTCGAGATATTATTGAGAACCGCGAAGTGTGCGGGAGCTAATAGGGATCGATTACAAAAGCGTGGGCGCAACACGCATTTTATAAGATTGAATTTAAATTTACTAACGGTGACGGCACCGAAGTCTAAAAATAGACATAACAAAAATTATTATTATTGTTTGACGGTTATTTTTAGGGGAAGATAGACGTAAATACGCGATTTACTCTATCTTATTTGAGTTATTTATTTTTTAACAGCTAAAAAAAAATGTTATTCGGGTAGTCCGGTGAAGCTGCAAAGACCTTGCCAGGTCAATAGCATAGTCAGTTCGAAAAAAAAAAAAAATCTAGTTTTAGAATCATTTTGTAATTTCATTTAATGAATTCATTTAAAGTAATTTGGTTTTTTTTTGGATCCTCCGGCTCTGACCTTCGTAATTTAGGTATTATTATTTATAAACGTTATTATAAATATTATTATTATAAATGTACCTTCATGTTGCCTTGACTAAAAGCCTAATAACGCTGATTAAAGTCCAAGAGTGGTTGTCACGGACGTAATTAAACTTGGTAGTAATATTAAAATAGATTTGAAATTGGAAAAGTTGATTAACGAATTCCGATTGTAGCTGTCACGGAGTCTGTCGATTTGATTTAGGGTGCCCCGTTCTGTGGATGTTTTCAAGTAACTCGACCTTCATATAATCTTATAGATTACCTATCTTACCATAGCATATTATTTTAATTTTTTATTGCATCTATAAGGTTTCGATTTCGTTTCAAAATATGCTAAATCCAATATCGGCCGTTCCTAATATTATGCTTTATTTTTAAACATCTTCAGATTTTGTGCGTGTAAAAGATGAAGATCATTAATAAAAACCTTATGAACGATAAAATTTGAAGTTCGTTCCCGGTGTATAAAAATTGGAAATCTTAAATTAAACATATTATACGAACGATTACAGTTGACTCAAATGTCACTTGTTCTGTTCGGATAAATTGTTAAGCTTCATTAAGTAGTGACTTACATAGACGATGGGCTGTAAATCGATAATTTTCGTGAACTTCGGAATAATATGGTCACTCAGCCATTTAGACATGGAATATTTCACATTTCACTGGGTATATAATTAATAATAAAATACATATGTGCTACATTCGTTACAAGCATCAAAAGCACCAACAAAATATCGGACAAGCATTATATAAATTTATGCGGGGCAAACTTATAACTAGTTTGATTTATCCCTTTTTTTTATTAGCGTGGGGAAATCCTTTATGGATACGCCACCCTCCCCTTTATGTCCGACTCGCACGGACTAAAGCCCCACGGTGTACCGACAGACCGTAATTGTCGGGGCGGCAAGAGATCGTACAATGCTAATCAATCTTGTAGAGCCGCCCCAACGGTCCGCCCGGCGGAAGGTTACCGCCGGGCTCCTACCTATAGGGAGGCAGACTGGGTACACACCAGCTGCCTCCCCTCTTCTGCCAGACCTGTGCAATGAGGAGATGAGCCCCGCTATGAAATTGCCGTTCTGCAGTACTGGCCATTTCAAATCAAAATATTTTTTGTTTGGCTAAGAATTCTAATTTCAGATTAATTTTATTTTAAAAACATGGAATTCTTTTTCCAAAAGTAGTCCTTTGTTTATTGATTAGTGTTACATTTTCATCGCATTTCAATCTTTTTTGTCATCATGGATACGTTAAAAATTCGAGTAATTATGGAACATGAGTACCGTCGTGGCAGTAACGCGGTACAAGCGGCACGCAACATCAACGACGTTTACGGAGCTAACACTACAAACCAACGCACCACCTGTTATTGGTTTGCTCGCTTCCGTTCTGGGAATTTCGACCTGAAAAATGAACCTCACGGTCGTCCGAAGACTTTGGTCGACAATGACGAATTAAAGGCGATTGTGGAAGCTGATGATACACAATCTACGGCTGAATTAGAAAGGGTATTAGGTATACAGTGGATGAATATGTGAACGATGGTAATGTCTGGAATTGACTCCTCTCTGTGCATCGACTAAAAATGATTGTTGCAGTTGCATCTATTCTAAATATGTTAAAAAGTTAATCCAGATCGAGTTTCTTGCCGGTTCTTTTCGATGACTGAGTGGTTTGTCCGAACCGGCGGTAGTTTTGACGTTCATAAGTGCCTTCTTAGGGCCTAAATTGGATAAAGTATTTTTGATTTTGAAAGTGTAAATAAAATGGAGTACCTGTATTGCGACATTTCGTCATGAGCAACCGTGGAGTACGGGCGTTCATATATAAAGTAGCTGTGCCCGCAGCCCAACATTTATCTATTAAGCACTAATCCAATTCTTCTCGTATTTTATGTTTCTATTAGCGGGCCCGGTGAAATTGTCCCATCTTGATAATATAAAAAACCTTGACAAAGTATATACCTATACGTGCAAGCATAATACGGCCGCTCATCCTTACGTAGCATGTCATGACCCGAAATTATAAATTTATCTCCTGCCAAAAATACCGCTCAACGCGCCTAAAGAAGTGTTCACTTAAAAAAACTCATTTTATGGAGGGCCTCTTGCATGGCGACTTTGAGATCGAAGCTCCCATTATCCTATCCTTTTGTATTCGAAAACAATTTCCTTGTCAAGGACTAGTCTATCACCATATTGAAGGAATTTTGAACCGCATTGTTACCTGCGATGAAAAATGGATCTGTTTGATAAACGCAAGCGCTCAGCAAGTTGGTTGGATCCTGGTTCAGCACCTAAACAATGCCCTAAACGAAAACTTACGTCTACAGACTACTACTTTTTCCAGAATTTGGATAACTCCTTGGCGGGAAAAAAATTCAATACCCGAGAGGCAGTACAAAATGCCCTTGAAGAATTTGTTGCCTTCCGTCCAGCTGATTTCTTTAAGGGCATCAATAAACTGCCACTGCGTCGGCAAAGATGCATTGATTGCATGGGTGATTATTTCGTTTAATACAAATAAAAAATACATGAAAAAAATTCGTTTTATTTTTTTTTATACAAAACGGCAATTTCATAGGTAAAGACCTAATATATTCGGCTCATGAAATATCATCCGTGACAGAACTTAACAAAATTACATTGTTATTATATTTTAGTTTTGGTATACAGTGGTTGTAAACGTGATTCCATTATTATAAGGTAACATTTTTCGTATATAATTTTTTTTTATGTCATAGGTGCCATACGAACAGGTGGGTCACCTGATGTTAAGTGATCATCACCGTCCATGGACACTAACAATACCAGAGGAGTCGAAAGTGCGGTGCCACCCTTTGGGGGGGGGAGGGTTAGCGGAGGGAGAGGGAGAGTAGAGAGGAGAAGGGCGAGGAGGCGGGCTTCCAGCGCTCTCACTGGCCGAATGAAACCCGGCAATGCAATGCAAGTTACTTCACGTCGGTTTTCTGTGAAAGGGTACTACCCCGGGCGAGCCGACCCATTCATCCTGAAAGCAGTAATAGTTTCAGCGTGGCTCTACCACCATTGAACCACCACCACCATTAACGTAGTTTATTGATTTTTCGTTTCCACCCACTTTATTTATTGTACATACATTACTTAAGAGTTATATTATTTATCAAATATTATTATTATTATATCAAACATTAATCAGCGCTTAAGAAAGGTAAAGCTCATAAAATATCGTGTTTACAAAGGTAGGTGAACGAAGATATGAACTTTGTAGCAGTTTTTAGCAGTCGCTACCCACCGTAACAGTCGTAGATTTTTCTTCTATTAATTTTTTATCTCCGGTATTCATTATACCGTAATAACACCGCAGCATAATCTGTTTCTGGTTCTTTAAATGGTAATGTTGTTGACGGGGCTTGCCTTATGTTCATTGGCTCTTACGCACGAGCCCTCGCCACGTCGCGCTGCTATTGGGTAAAAAGAAAGCAACGGAGGTAGTACGTGAGAACACAGAACACAAGTATGATTTGACAGCGACTCAACACGAAATAAGCACCTAACATCTTTGGAAATTCAGTGTTAAGGATACGCGGGTCGATTATTACGTATTACGGAACGTATTCCTCTGATACAGTACAAGCGCTCCAGTAACATCCTTGTGCACTTATGTAATACATTTTATGGCGGAGGGCAAATGATCTTTTGAAAAAATAGAACTGTAAAACTGAGATTACATCAATAAAAAGTTTCTCCACAATGCGCAGGCTATATAAATTTTTATTATTGTAAACGCGGCTTTAAATGACAGCAATATAGAAACACATATAAGGAATAAAGAATTTCGATAGCCATTTTAGATAGGTTTTGTGTTAAACTACGTCATAGATCTTGTTATTCTTGATAAACAAATATAAAATCATTGCTATCTCAAGCTGCAACTGGTACAGGCTCTTTCGGAAGTGATATTTTGAATTGCAGCAGAACGATAAGATATATTGTTATCATGCTTATTGCCTGTAAAAAAAGATATTCGATTAAATTATTTAGTTTAATATTTAAGTCGTAGGTGCAGTCTTGACGACTACTTGTCTTCTATATATACAATATCTATTCTATACAAATAATAAGAATGTAAATAATTTAAGATTTTTGTAAAAATAATGGTTGCAGGTGTCTAGCAATAAGTAATAGAATACATATCAAACGTTTTTTTAAATGCCTGTCTGTTTTTATTAACACGCATTACTGCTAAAGTACTCAGTTTACAATAAAACCACATATATATAATCATGAAGCATATCTTCGAGAATAACTTAAGTCTTTGTATCATTGAAATCGGTCCTCTCTATCAAAAGTTAATGGACTTAATGCTTTCAGATGACTTGATTAATCACTGTTTTTTACATAAGGTTCCACGCTTACGACGTTGCGGGCACGGCTATAGTAAATATAAACGACATATCGGCTCAATTTCGGTACGTTCGAGTGCATATATATATTACTAGCCGACCCGTGCCCACTTCATTGGGCGTTAATAGGCATTATCAAGCTACAACTTTTCTCTAGAACTCAGTCATATATATCTCATAATTAAGGCAGCGTTCGTAAGAAACGTTTTCGATCGACCATTTTTCTCTATTACACCCTAGAACCTCACAAACTTTACCTCTTTATAATATTATTATAGATATAGGTAATATAATTAGTTAATAGCTTCTGCCCGCGACTTCGCACACGTGGAATAGTTATTTTGGGTTAAGACGCAGCGGAAGCTCTCAAAAGGAAAAAATACCCCAATTTTAAAACGTTTCTCATTCTTGCTCCGCTCTTTTTGGTCTTCGCGTGATGATAGCCTATGGCACTCATAAAAAACGTGGCTTTATATTGGTAAAAGAATTTTCAAAATCGTTTTTTTTTTGTAGTCCCCTTATCCTCAGACACGTATCCGAGACATTTTTTGCTAGGTAATAATTTATTCCAATTCTTTTATTCCATTGCATCTTATTCTATTTTAAAAACTATTCTTACATGTTGCGCTTTAATATCATTATGCTTAAACCTAATATCACATTATTTATATATTAATGTCATTTTTTTTAATTTTCGCACTTAATTAACCATACATATATTTACATTTACATTTCCTTTATAATTCTTGATAACATTTTTTATTTATTTATAATTCCTTAATTTTTATGTACAAATTTCAAAATCGGTTTAGTAGTTCCTGAGATTACCCCCTACAACGTCACAAACTTTACCTCTTTATAATATTAGTATATAGATTTACTACTACCAAAAATTAAACGAAAAATGAATGGTAGAACCAAGATTTATAAAAGTGTACACTGACCGAAGTAAGCAGCTCTCTGTTGACTTGAGCATATCCTTTCAGACTCACGACCGCCGGGTTCATTTCTATAGCTTGGATAAAATGGTCGATCTGAGGAAAGTAGATAAATATTAATATTAATAACATTTTACATTGATGGCTCGATCATAGAAAGGACGACTCGCGAGTTTACAAGGAAAACCGATTGTCTTTTGTTTAAGAAGGTCTATATTATATAACATGCATTACATCTTCATAGAGGGCGTTGTGGAATTAGAAATAACTTCGTTTAATGAATAAAGAAAGTTAGAAACTCTCGTTGCTCTTGTGATTGTGTAAGAATACATCCAAATACAGTCTTCGTCAATCTTTCTGTCCGTTTTTATCACGCTTTTATTAGCTTCACCTGTATGTATGTATGTAACCGACCCCTTTGAGTTCGATTTTGTCCTACTTTGAACGATCAGATTTAATTCAAACTTTGCACACCTGTCAAAAGTCGATGACAATGCAATAATCCGAAAAAAAAATTAAAAATATTTTAAACTAAAATATGAAATATAAATAATAGTTTAAAAAAACACGCTATCATAAAAAATCCAACTAAAAAACAGAAAATAAAATTAAATAAATAAATAAATTTAATAAAATACTTATATCTAGAGGTGCTGATATTAACATGCTTCACTGTTAATATCAGCAGTTTTTTAAAACTATTATTTATTTAAGTTGTCTCGTATAATGTAATATGTTATATATAAAATTGTGTTCTGTGCGACTACATCCAGAGCGGTCAAAAAGTTTGGCGAGGAATGTACTTGTTATTACAGATGCAACAAAAAGTTTGGCGAGGAATGTACTTATTACAGATGCAAATGATTGACTACAAGACAAGGAACTCTTTACTATTTCGTAGTAGTAGGAGTGAGTTGTACATATGATAGTGTGTAATTTGCGATTAGCATCCAATTAGAGTTAGTTCCAACAATATTAAAGTGCAGGACATCAGAATACGTATTCCTCAACTCAAATAGCGTTAGGCAGGTCACTGGCTCACATGTGGTGAAAGCAAGTGAAGTGACAGATAAAGTGTGACGACGAGTCGATGACATAACATATCTTGTGGGAAAGAACGTTGATAAAACTATCAAGGAACAGTAAAGAATGGCGTAGAAGGAAGTAGGTCCTGTATTGGATTGAAATGAGCTGTCCATGATAGTGATGATTAGATAATCCATCGAATTGAAAGGCAAAAATGACTGATATTATAATAATTTGTACCTCTTTTTGTGTAGGCCTATCAACCGCCAGAACATCAATAGATAGTAAAGTATCTTGAACTCCGGCTGCGACCTATGATTAAGTTTTACATTAATTAAGTTTTTATTATTTGTAAATTAATAATAGTTTTCTAGTCATGATGGCCCAATGAGTAAAATCGATGGTATTATTGTCCACATTCGGTATGTACATACCTACGATCAACAATAAATAATCGAAGTTTTGCTCGTTTTATCATAAGTATTAGATCATATTTTGAACATTCGTGACTTTATTGCTAGATGTCATGGTTGTAATTAGGTTGAACATACAACTGTTTTAAAACTTTTTTGTTCCTTTTCTTAGTAAACAAATAGCTACACATAAGTATATATTTACGCGAACAGTATTTGACTTCGATTTTGTACGTGACCATTTATCTAGTTATTGTTGATCGAAGGTACATACTAACAGTTTTTATAACATTTATGTAGATTTGTTTATTTGAATTGGTAACACTATTTGTTGATGGTGAAGTAATGATCGTATCGTAATCAAACCTCAAATCTTTGGGGTGTGAGGGGTATCGAATAACATCATAAGACTTGAGACACTCAAGCCAACCTTACCTGCACGTGGTGCACCCTGCTGAATAACGAACGAGGCAATGGCTAAAGCGGGGTGGTAGGGTTTTACAGCCTGATTGGGTCGCAACCACCATGTATATGGCGGAAAAGCTCGTCATAGTGATTCGTTTCTACGGGTCGTGTTTCGGGATCAGCCTGTGCATATCCAACTTTTCGCAGGCCGGCATAACAGCGGCGACCAGCGATGGATAGTGTGTCACTCGGTGGTCGCCATTGTTTTTGGATTGTACTGTGCTTACCATCAGGCATAGTGCTGTCATTTTGCCATGCTACAATAAAAATAAACAAAACCTGAGTATGAGTCCAAGTCATCGTTTTTGGCCGCTCTGCACATAGCTTTAAGTTCGGTCTTACCTCACCTGGTTTGTGAGCTTGGGTGACCGCTTACTTTAATTGAATGATCCACTACATCCTCCTGATATTCTGCGCTTCAACTTCAGATCGGTTAAAAAATTTGACGCGGACTTATACTTGAGAAATGATTTAATAAATCATTACGTATGTAATTTCAATACTTTGATACATTAAATTACAAATATTTTGAAGCGATGACGGCTTAGTTAGCGTGTGCGGACACTGCGTCGATGGACGTAGGTTCGAATCCTTGCAACTGAGTCTAAGAGTTCTGTGAAGGACAATATCTTGGTGGAACCATAGCATGGTGGTAGGGCTTTTTCTAAGTCCGCCTTTTTTATATTATAGGAGGCAAACGAACAGACGGGTCACCCTATGGTAAGTGATCACCGTCGTCCATAGACACTAGCAAAACCGGGGGAGTCAAAAGTGCGTTGCCGGCCTTTGGAAGGGGAGGGAAAGGGCGAAGGGAGGTGGACCTCCGGCGCTCTTACTGACCGAACGAAACGCAACAATGCAAGCACTGTTACTTCACGTCCGTGTTCTGTGAGAACACCTGACACCTTCTGTGTGGTACTACCCCGGGGCGAGCCGACCCATTCATGCTGAAACTAGTAATATTTTTTTAACTGACTACTCTATTGACCTGGCTAGGTCAGATAGCTTTACCGGACTACACGTACTACTTCAATACGTATAAATCTTTCGCCTTAACTAGTAATAGCTACAGCGTGACCCTACCACTTTCAAATTGCCTGGTTATATACCACCCTCTAGTTGAAAGTATGTCCCACCACCTGTGGGTGTGTTTCCACAGCTGCACTTGAAAGTCAGCCCCCTTTATTATCGAGGCGGGACAACGTCCGCCGAGCCCGCTAGTAAGTATTATCTATACTAATATTATAAAGAGGTAAAGTTTGTGAGGTTGTAGGGGGTAATATCTGGGGAATCGGAGAAAAAATGGTTGAATGAAAATGTTTCTTAGGAATGTTGCCTTAACGATGAGAGATATATGATCGAGTTCTAGAAAAAAATTGTAGCATGATAATGTCTATTACCACCCAACGAAGTGGGTATGGGTCAGCTAATACATTATAAGTATATATGTTTGCATATATATAGTGAAATGTTTATTGTTTATTCAGTGTTAATCACCAAAAAGGTTGAATCGATTTTGATGATAATTTTACTGACAGGTAGAGATAGTTTCATAATATTAGCTAGGCTATATAAGTATGTTTTTTACATAGGTACAAAGTACAATGAGAGAGAATAAATATTTTACATTGAAGTTAAAATCATTAAAATGATTATAAGGGCTAAATAGTACCAACAAATTACAATTAAAGAAGTAGAAGATCATTAATACATATGAAACACAGTTTCTATTATAATAAAAAATACTTCGTTTGAATTGGTGAAATATCTTTGACGTTGTGCTTTTCATCGTCAAAGAAGATTTTACCTCACAGAAGGTAGTTTAGACACATACTTCTAAAGAAAAATCAAAGAACATGCAACGAAAAAACTTTAAATTAAATGCACCTTTAGCGTAGATTTGTGGGAGCAATCGGCGAAGATGAAGAGAAGTATCGAGCAGTAAGCAGTGTCGACGAATAATCCCATCTCCTTAAACGAAAAGCCGAAACCGTGGTCGACTATCTCTGACAGAGCACCGTATACGGCTATTGTAATGTTTGCAAACCTAAACACACAACAAACACATTGTTATATTTCTCTAAATAATATTTATAAAGGATGCATGCATTTCAACGAAGGATTTCATTTTAAAATCTACAGATGTTTGAACCTCTAGTTTCTTGCTTGGAAATATGGACAATAAAAGCCGGGGGTCTATTCCGGGGTCTACTACATATATCGAGCAACTGTTGACATTATTCTTAATAACAAAGTTAATCACACTTTCATATTTTAAACTAGAGCAGTCGTTGCGATTTGTTAATTTTTTTTTTTTATAATCTTAAAAGTCTCTTCATTACGTATTTCGTAAGAGCGAAGCAATAGCAGAAATTGCTTAATATTGGTTTAAAATGTGCGTAACTAAAATGTTAGTAGAGGAACGTCATTGCTGTCTGTGTATACGATATACCAAAATATTTCTATGATAGTAAGAGAGATTATAAACAAGAATGATTTTAACCGACTTCAAAAAAGTATAGATTCTTCTTTCGACTGTTTTTTTTTTTATATTCGTTACCTCAGATTTCGTCATTTATTAACTTAACTTATTAACCTTTATTTAGCTCGTTTTTTTTTATTGGAAAAGGGATATTTTCGAAGGGATCATTAAGATTTGATATTGGATTTCCAAGATATTCCATAGGCCTCCTCAAAATCGATTAGGAAATGTATAGTATTTTTTTTATATCATAGGATGCAAACGAACAGGTGGGTCACCTGATGTTAAGTGATCACCGCCGTCAATAGACACTAGCGACACCAGGGGAGTCACAAGTGCGTTGCCAGCCTGTTTGAGGGTGAGTGGGGAAGGTGAGCGGTTAGGGGGAGAGGGGAAATGAGCCACCGGCACTCTCACTGACCGAACGAACCGCAACAATGCAAACACTGTTACTTCACGTCGGTGTTTCTGTGAGAGGGTGGTAGTACCCCGAGCGAGCCGACCTATTGGTAGGATTATGACAATTCTAGATTCTCTGGAAGTCGGTTTTATTTCCGTTAGATTTCCTTGTAGTTTATATTATGGCCATTACATAATTGGCATATTGAAATCGATATTTAGTCGTTTCTACAATACGTAAAGTATGTTTGAGGTAAAGTATAATACGGAGAAATACGTAATCCTATAATCAATCACATAAAAAATCATTTAAATAATATATATTGCTTACATAAAAAGGCAGTAAGTCGAATAAGTTCTGGCGTATGCATTCCCAAGAGACTGGAGTAACTCGGATAAGTTGAGCCAAAGGTAGCGGTATCGAGAAATCAATTTTGCCGAACACTCCAACTCGACATCCTGATAAAACGAGTTAAAATATCTTTAGCGTAAATTGAAGTTTTGCTATTACTTACTATTCTGGCTTAACAACTCAAAATGTGTCGTGATACCATTGTAATTGTTGAAAAATAATATATGTACGTCTAATTTATATTATTGAAGTGAAACTTCTAATGTGACTTCCAACAAGGTTGCGTTAAACGTTTAACGCTACCATGGAGGGGTATGAAAGCACTGCTGCGTTAAACGTTCAACGCTCCTGGGAGGGGGAATAGAAAGATTCAGAGCGAGAAAAATAATCAAACATTTCGTATCTTACTTTAGTTATCATAATCCTATTGTAAATGTTATAGATTTGGATATTTCTCCACTCGAAAATGATAATTAAAAGATGCGATCAATTGTAAGCAATGTTAATAAAGTTTGTCTTAAAGAAACAATATGGTTTCACTAAAAATAAATTTCTACACCTTCCTATTTTCATTTCCACGTTAGAAAGTTCCACTTCTTCCGCGCGGAGGGACTCCACGCACTATTTTTTTTTTTTTTTTTCATTTTTATATCATAGGAGGCTAACGAACGGGTGGCTCACCTGATGTTATGTGACCACCCTCGTCCATAGACACTAGCTACACCAGGGGAGTCGCAAGTGCGTTGCCAACCTGTGTATGACAAGGGAGGGAAGGGAAGTGGGCCTCTGGCCCTCTCACTGACCGAACGAAACGCAACAATGCAAGCACTGTTACTTCACGTCGGTTTTCTGTGAGAGGTTGGTACTACCCCGGGTGAGCCAACACACTCATGCTGAAACCAGTAATAGCTTCAGCGTGGCTTTACCACCATAAAAATACAAGAATATCTAACTATCATATATATCAACGCACAGCTCAAATTACTGGAGCTAGGACCATGAAAATTTTCATCCAAATTCCTTTTACACTGTAAGTGAGCATTAAAGAAGGATTTTATTTCGTCAATCCCTAAGGTAGTGAAAAGGGGGATGAAATTTTATACGACAATCCGTCATATTTGAACTCAGATCTATGAAAATTGATGTTTAGCAGTTCAGTTATAACATAGGTCTCCAACCTTTTCAGTCTCGTAGACCACTTGCAATAGTTTTCGTTTGTGTAAACCTGCTTACCTGATGTTGATTGTTTGGCAATTTCGCGACTTTATATATGTTTTGAAAACTGGTTTTATCATTTATGTAGACAGATATGTCTTATAAAGAAACATTATTTAAGTAGATAGTTAAATTCATAGTAAGCCAAATTAAATCCACGACCTATTTAAATGAAATCATTATCGTTGACCCAATCTTGATCTCATGGACCTCCAATTTTTTTTTTCGCTGACATCACCCTCTTTGCTAGTCGTCATAAATCGATAGGTTTTAATGATGTAGAACACTTTGGGAACCATAGAGTTGGAAAGTAAAAGAGATGTGTTTAATATTTTTTTCGAATTTTTGGCGGGATTTTGGTCCGTCATGTAGACCCTATATTGTGTAAAATTGGTCGTGTTTTATGTAATATAGTTTGTTTATTGTGCATAAGTGAAGTAAATGGAAAATAATACCACGGACCATGAATTCTGAGATGCTACAAAAACTCCATGGAAAGTTCTAACAAGATGGCCACCATCTTGTTAGTTCATTGAAATGATATCAAGAAACTTGTAATATCGATACTCAGTTGACAGTGGCAGTAATAGACTACTAGAAGACTGGTTACAAAAATGGAATGGAAGAAGAACTTATAATACTATTAACTACTCGACAATGGCAGTAATAATCTAAAAGATTGGTAGCCAAAAGTAAAGTTAAAAAAAATCAAATCAATAAATATCCTATATAGTCATTTACAAAGATACAAACGGAGACGAAGTCGTGAGTGGCTGCTAATATTATTCCTTACGAAGTTAAAAGAAAGTATACAAATATCATAAGAGTTACCTCCTAAAATTACCGTTTTCATAAAATCTAAACCTGATCACGATATAACGAATCACAGATGACGGCTTTCTTATAAATATTATAAAAAGTCGTTACAACAAGAATATTCCTTTGAAAATGAAAAAATGGTAAGCAAAATTGGATAATCGAATTAAGCTTAAACACGTCTAGAAATATTATGACACGTTACAATCTCAGTAGGAAATTGATCTAAAATTGAAATTATTATCAAAATTATACTCAGACGAGTATAATTATTATTAATTATATAATTAGATCAAGAGATGATTAAAGTATCAGCAATCATTCATTCCGTAGTCAGCAAGAAGTTAATACCTTATTAACGAATATACACACGAACATACAGGATATTACGTGAAAATTGAGATAAG
Organism: Antheraea pernyi; assembly: GCA_015888305.1. NCBI lineage: Eukaryota > Metazoa > Arthropoda > Insecta > Lepidoptera > Saturniidae > Antheraea > Antheraea pernyi. The sequence goes on along the minus strand of MU159407.1, from coordinate 197,886 downwards.
TTAAGCTTAATAAGAGTACTAGAACTGAATTGTAGCTTCCGTAACACACCCGGAAGTGGTTGAAGACATTTTGCTCTAGGGAATAGTTACTTAGGATATTAAGTAAGTGTTATGGTTTCTTTTTAATATAAGTTGTAACATTCGTTAGTAACAACTCGAGTTTATATGTCTCAAACTTAGATATTATGGAGCAAGGGAATTTAATAAAATACTTTCTTACAATTACGGTACACAATGAATTTAGTTACAACTAACTACATAAATATACGAAGGTGTGTTGGTACCGTGTGATGTACGTTTTATTGTAGCGTCCCTATAGAGAACACAGTTCGAGTTTACGCACGCGTCCTTTGTAACCGGAAAGTTTGCCCGGAAAGTTTTTTAAGACGAACTTCTTATGGGAGGGCTTTAAAATTCTGATCAGCAACCTTTTTGTGTGACGAACACTTTATAAAATTTGTATCTGGTAGAGTATTGACAACACCGGTTCTCGTCCGGTCATCGAAGATAAGCGTCGATAACGTCGAGCGCGGTCACTGTGTGATGTTGGCTTTTTGTTGTATTTTTCATTTTAAATGTTTCCCTATAACACAAAAGTCTCACTTCTATCTTATGTCTTTAGGGTACGCATGTTTTTTTTCTTTAAAGCTGTGAAGGCCCATTAGATCAGTACTGGTAGTCAGTTAAAAAAAAAACAAAAAGTGTTTATAAGATGCAAATCAATATCGCCAAACATGCACGCCAATGCAATACAACATAGCCGCCTTCAATTCAAACATGATCAAACCATGAATTAAATCCTTATATTTCATTATCCATAGTTATGTAAATTAATTTGTTACATTAAAAACAAAATGTAATTTAATACGTTACCCTACGAAAGCACGCAGAAAGACTCTGAGAAGCAATCTTAATGGCCTTGCAAGTTATATACCAGAGAGCACAATTCATATTGATCATCGTAATAATGTGGTAATATGCCATCGTGTGCCTGAGAAAAAATCCGTCAAGCAGAACACACAAACTCAGTAGAAAGCACACAGCAAGTAGTAGGCAGCCGATGCTTATTATAACTATAGATGTCTTCAAGTTTGGAAATTGAAGATTTTCACCGGTAACTCGGTAGTAACGTACCTAGAAATGAAAAAAAATAGCATGTACAGACACAGATCGTCTAAACTGAAAGCGCCCTAAACAAACAACATAATTGTTTTGTGCAATAAATAATTCTCCGATTTTTTTTTATATCATTGGTGGCAAACGAACAGGTGGGTCACCTGATGTTAAGCGATCACCACCGTCCATGGACACTAACAACACCAAAGGTGTCGCAGATGTGTTGCCACCCTTTGAGGGGAAGGGTTAGGGGAGGGAGAGGAGAGGGGAGAGGAGGTGGGCCTCCGGCGCTCTCACTGACCGAACGAAACGCAAAAATGCAAGCACTGTTACTTCACATCGGTTTTCTGTGAGAGGAGGCTAAAACCAGTAATAGTTTTAGCGTGGCCCTACCACCATGTGAATTGTGATTTCCTTCTTGGTTTAAATCTTTCACGTTTCCTTGAAGAAAAAGAAATATATCTTTATATATATCCATATCTTTTTACAATATTAGATACCCATTGGAGTTTTTGGCGGGATCTTGCAATGGCATGTAGTGGTCTTTATATTTTTTTTTTAACTTTATTTTTGGCAATCAATCTTTTAGATTATTACTGCCATTGTCAAGTAGTTAATAGTATTTCAAGTTCTTCTTGCATTCCATTTTGGTAACCAGTCTTCTAGTAGACCAGCACTGCCATTGTCAAGTGAGTATCGATATTACAAGTTTCTTGATATAATTTCAATGAACTAACAAGATGGTGGCCAACTTGTTAGAACTTTCCATGGAATTTTTGTGGCATCTCAGAATTCATGGTCCATGGTATTATTTTCCATTCACTTCACTTATGCACAATAAACAAACTACATTACATAAAACACCACCAATTTTACACAATATAGAGTCAAGTAACACAAGATTATGAATAAAAAATAAAATCCACTACATGACAGACCGAGATCCCGCCAAAAAACCTCTTTATATTTTATCCATAATCGTATGTTATTTGGAATGTTGGTGTTGTTTTACGTGATATAGTTTTGTTATTGTGCACAAGGGAAATAATACCACGGAGCCTGGATTCTGACTTGCCACAAAAACTCCCAGGAAAGTTCTAACAAGATGGCCACCATCTTGTTAATTCATTGAAATTATACCAAGAAACTTTTAATATCGTTACTTCTCCTAAGTTGGCTCTCTTTAATTTTTGATCTATACCTTTGCAAGAAAAACACTCTAATTTGAAATGTCACGAAATGTAGTAAACAATACAGAGATTGGAACTGAAGTTTACCTGAAACTTTCCCCAGTTGGTTTTATATATGGCTACCTGATTAGCGACGCCCCAACCGACGAACGGAATCCAGAAGTGTGGTACGAGGAACACTATAAATAAAATCGCGTAGATATAATCGTCAAAGCGTCGAATAGACCGTAATATCATGATCCGTTCGTATCCCACTATTAAAACGACCACCGTCGCCGCAATGTAGAAGCAAATCGCGTAAGTAGTAGCCGATGATCTCCAACTGAATGTGATTGTACCTGATAAGCACAAATATTATTAATTAAGAACAAGTACCTACTGACGACATCATTTTGTGTAAGTATAAAGAATATTGATAACAAGTTTTTGCTCCCCCCTAGCTCAAGCCTAGGTCCATTCCCTCGGCGTGGAACCCTATGAGTATGTTCGCGCGAATACAGTGACACAAAATTTTTCATCACTGCAACAACATTGCACATATCACCTCCACACACGTGCACGCACACACACATGTAAGTGGAAGCGTTTTATTCTTTTCCCTTATCGAACTGAAATAGTTTAGAAAATTTATCCGAAACAAAATACATATAGGATTTATTAAGGTATGTATGCTTGGTAAACATATATGTTTCAATAACTCATATAAGTATGAATATGTAGTTTAACTTAGGTTAACTCAGATAGGTCGCCAATTGCATGAATCAGGCAACAGCCCAAGCCGAGGTGTCAAAATTGAACTAGTTGTCAAAATTAAATCAGCTGAGTGCCTTAAGCGCTCGCCTTGGTAGTCCGGTGAAGCTGCTAAGGCATTATTAGGTCAATAGCGTAGATAGTTCGAAAAAGAAAAAAAAGAAGTTTTTTCTCGCGTTAGTATAAACTTGATCTATTCCTCGGAAACAATAGATGTTTTTTGGTTAAACGTATATGCAGATATTCAAGATGATCGGCTGATTAATAGTTGTAACAAACAAACATACTCGTTTTTGTATTTATAATATTATATTTATTTATAGTATTAGTTAGGATTGATAGAGCATATTGATTCAAGGACTTGCCAGCATAGAAAGATTTAATATTCTTTTAACAAATTCTTGAAAATAATGTTTCTCTTTGAATCTTTATTATTGATTGTGATCGCCAATAACTTCAATCATTTCAAATTTTACACGTGTATCGTTTATTTACAGAATGAAATAAACATTTACTGGAATCATAGATCATAATATTTCTTTTTTGAAGATAGAGACTAGAACATTCAATAAGTAGGTTGAAACGCGTTACAGATATTTGGTATCAAAAATTAACTATAAGAGTATCTGTTTCTAAGTATGTAGACCTAGAAATATTAATAAGTAAATAAACTAATACTTTGAAACTTCCAATTACTGTATGAAATACTGCACTCATACGTTCAAGTGGATATAATAGTATTCCAATTCGATCCTTACCAGGTCTCGATCTGGTGATTGGCATAACGGCTAGCGCTCGGAAAAGAACTAACAAAAGCTTGTGATCGCGGTAGAACTGGTCGTGAATTTCACAGGTGTCTCCGTCCTGTGAATCTAACAAGTCCCTTTGCTCCTGTTCCTGTAATTATAACATTAAATATATTCTTTTGTTTTTATAATTCTGGAAGTAAACATATTGTAAAGATGTAGATCAATGATGTAATATCAGATTGCCTGAACAGGCAAAATGCAAAAGCATATGGCCCCTATTCAAGGTGGGGTGTAAGGGGTGTCGAATAACATCTAAGACTTGAGACATCCAAGCCAACCTCACCTGCGCGTGGTGCACCCTGCTGAATAACGAACGAGGCAATGGCGAAAGCGGGGTGGTAGGGTTTTACAGCCTGACTGGGTCGCAACCACCATGTATATGGCGAAAAAGCCCGTCATAGTGATTCGCTTCTGCGGGTCGCGTTTCGGGATCAGCCTGTGCATATCCAGCTTTTCACAGGCCGGCATGACAGCGACGACCGGCGATAAATCGTGTGTCACTCGGTGGTCGCCGTTGTTTTTGGATTGTACTGCGCTTTCCATCAGGCACAGTGTAGTCATTTTGCCGTGCTATTATAAAAAAAAAAAGGTGAGAGCACAGGTGAATCATAATAGTTAGTGTTACCATTGTAAATTTATTTATTAATTTATGCACAAATAAGTACTCAAGGATAATTTCTAGTTCTTTTTCTCAGTTTATGATTATTTGAAAGCATTCCTAAGAATAAGATATTGCTTAGTTTTAGAACGCATAAGGCACGTAGTGATAAAGTCCTTTCCATTAGTAGATATGCAGTGTGTCAACGCTTCTTTGCATTGGATTGGGACCCGTCCGATATATTTACCATAGGCCTCCATAGTATGGTTACGCCATCCATCCATAAATAATTATCTATTATAATTAAGGACATACTTTGCAATAGGGAAGAGAATTTACCTAATTTTTTTTGTCTCACGGTAGGTTTGATACTTGATTGAGAATATGTATAGTACAGGCTAATAAGAATTTACCTTATACACACTATAAATACATTAATTAACAAATAAAAAGTTATAAATTATATATAAATTATTATGTTAATTAATATTGATAATAATTAATTATGAAGCTGTTCAAATAACCAGCTTATGTGTATAATTCTGTCAATATTCCTAATACTTACTTTAGCAACATCAATAAATCATGAGTTTCGTAACTCCAAATTCTGAGATCGAAATTTTTGTGCCGCCTGGGTAGTTAATTATCCTTTCAAAATATATTTTACCGGTTAAATAGCCAAATATTTAACTAGCCAGTAATTGGATATTTGTCCGCTCGAAACACTACTTTGTAATATCAGTCTATAAGGCATATCATACGAGTTTGCGTGTAAAATTGTAAATATTTATGGGTAAATATTATAATAATTTATTACGTAGTCTGTAACAACTACGCGGGAAATAATAATTTAATCTATGGCATGAATACGATTAAGTGTTAAAATAATGGTTAATGGTAATATGTCTAACGAATAAATCATAACAACAGAAATACTTTATATTAAAAACATTAGCCCATTTGTGCAAAAAACTTATATTTGATAACTATCTTCTTTATCTTCTGATTTTGAAATATTCTTCATTGGTGCTTCGCTCCCATTGGTCTTAGAGAGATGATAGCCTATAGCCTCCTTCGATAAATGAGCTATCTAACACTGAAATAATTTTTCAAATCGGACCGATAGTTCCTAAGATTATTAGCGCGTTCAAGCGAACAAACACTTCAGGTTGATAATATTAATATAGATCAAACAAGCAACTATACGTACTTATATTTTATTTTGATATCGATATGAAAAAAATATTATTATGAAAATGTTAAATTAGGAACCTACTTACATAGTCCTTTTGGGTCTTTTCGTATACAGTTTTATTTCGGTGTACATGTTTCATCTCGTTACTTAATAAAGAATTATTAATCCCTTCGTCGAAAAGATGATCTGGTATCATAATTCTTACTTGAATAAAACGTTGAGTCGACACCGCAAAAGAAGTACAAATGAAAAGTGCCTAATGGAAAACTATTACGTGTTATATCATGATCTAAATTTGATCGTACTTTAATAGGGCGTATGCAAACAACTAGTGTAAATTTCATTAAATTTTAAAGCCAAACGAGCTTCGTTCTTCGCATATAAACGATTCGGTCAAGACTACAAAGGTTAGTAGGTACATTAATAAATATATAATTAGCAACCTATTTACGAGGTCTGCATATTTAAAAGTTAGTGTTTTAGTTTAATGAGCTGATTATGTCTTTGTTCTCATGAGAATGGTTTTGATGTTCTATGAGAACTATGTAATTAATAATGTTTTTTAAAACCAGATTAATAATTAAAATAGATATCCAATGAAATATATGTCACAACTTTAATTAATTGAAACCTTCGATCAACAATAACTAGATAAAGGGTCACGTACAAAATTGAAGCTAAAATCTGTCTGCGTAAATATATACTTATGTGTAGCTATTTGTTTACTAAGAAAGAGAGCAAAGAAGTTTAAAACAGTTTTAACTTCAACCTAATTACGACCATGACACCTAGTAATAAAGTTACAAATGTTCAAAATATTATCTAATACTTACGATAAAACGAGCAAAGTAATAAATTACTCCGCTCATAAATGAAAAGACAACATAAACAACATTTAGTGTGAATTCAACCTTAACATGTAATGAATAAAGTACGTTTTCCCGTTATTGTGCGTGTTTGTGTGTGACGAGGCCAAACATTTGTAACAGGTTTAAAATCGGTAATTTTGTTCAAAATTTGATATTATTTGTTACTTTAAAGCTTAAAATATAACTTATTCAACATGTATTTAGCGAAAGTAAGATACTCTGGCCGTTAAATTGCTTTTTCGGGTATTATTTTTGCATCGTTTGAATACACTGCGGCGTGTGAAACGGGCTTACATTGGATGTGTTTCAAACTAAATAAAAAATAAGGGCACACATTTCAAGTGAGCTCTTATTTACGTATGTACGTATTTTTCACGGCGACCATTTATCTAGTTATTGTTGATCGAAGATTGAAACAACATAATAAATCCTCTAATTATCCTTTTAAATTGTTGTTTTCTTGTTTGACCGCAGTCTTAGCCTTATATTAAGGGTCATTTTTTTTTACATTTTACACATACTTTTATAGTGGCTACCAAGCTAGGCAGAGCTTGTATCTTGGTCGCCTGAGAACAATTATACAGCGTGTTTTAAAATGAACACCTTATACATATGTAAATTTACAAGCTAAAATTGTTAGGTAGGTGATTTGACAAATAAATATATTTACAATAGGGTGTGCCAAAAAAAAGTCGATATTTTTTTTCTCACTCTCACCCCATAACACTGTAGTATATATCCAAACAAAAATTATGTCCAAAGGACAACTTTTAATATAAATTTTAAGAGGTCCTCCAACGAACATTATATTTTCCCATATAAATAATATAGGGAAAAACCTTTTCAACATTTTTGTCACTTGCAACGCAAACATTGTGTGAATTCTACAGAAATGTTTAGGCAATCTATTTGTAATTGTTAGAGCTTATTGCGATGCAGACTCAGTGGCTATTGTGTTCAGACACCGTGCCGATCGACATAGATGTAAGGGGTGTCGAATAACATCATAAAACTTGAGACACTCAAGCCAATCTCACCTGCACGTGGTGACAGTCACAGTGATTCACTTCTGCGGGACGCGTTTCGGGATCAGCCTGTGCATATCCAGCTTTTCGCAGGCCGGCATGACAGCGGCGACCGGTGATGGACAGTGTCACTCGGTGGTCGCTATTTCTTTTGGATTGTACTGTGCTTACCATCAGGCAAAGTGCAGTCATTTTGCCGTGCTACAATAAAAAAATATTATACATCAAAGTACATAGGGCCTAACCATAGTGAATCGGCCCTAAAAAGATATTTAAACGATATGTAGAGTATAGGGTATAGTCTAGGTACTAATACGATATTAAGATCCTGAAAGTTCCAGACCTCTAATTTAATTGATTTTCGAGATAAAACAAATTATTTAAGAAACAAGAAGAAACTTTTTCGTCTTGGTCTCAATTTTTAATATATCTTGGAGGCTAGGACTGTTGATAAAATATCGATATTTTTTAGTAATATTTTTTTGGACGATATATCGATATTCCGATATTAAAATTTGGATATCGGCGGTCGATATTATTTATTATATACATCATCATCTTCTTACCGCTATCCCACTTAGGTTGAGTCGATACAATATGTTTTCCTTTTCCACTCTCCTCTATCAGACATAATCTCAAAATTCACACCTTTTATACCCATGTTACTTTTCACACACTGTATCCATACCTTTTTCGGTCTCCTCTACTCTTATATATCTCCACCTTCATACTTAACTATTCCAGTTATAAGTCTTTCATATCTCTTTATGACATGCCCGTATCATGCTAACCTATTATTCCTATACTTCTCTGTCACTGATGATGTTTTCAAACTTTATCTGATACATTTTTATTTTATAAATTCTAGTTACACCACACATATTAACAATCGCATCTCTGCCGCGTACAGTTTTTCCAGCACTCAAATGCAAGCAGTAGACTATGACTTAAAATAGTTTTATACTCCTTCCCCATGAGTTTCAAGTGCATTTGTGGAACGCAAGATACCCTAAACATCCTTCGCCATTTCGTGCATACTGTATTTATCCTATTCCTTCCGTTATTGTCCACGCCGCCGTCGTTGTGGATCAATGAACCGAGGTACCGGAATTTGGAGCAGGCTGGTTATAGTAATCTTAGTAGTGAAGCAGCTGAACATATAAAGTAACGAGTATTTAAAAAAAACTCTTACTGAAAAATATTCAACATCAGCCTGTAAGAGGCCCACTACAGGGCCATAGGCCTCTTCCCGAAAGAAGGTATAGGCGTAATCACCACGCCAGTCCACGACTTATTGGCGATTTCAAACTGAGTAATTCACAATTGTATGTTTTCTCACATATAGTAGTACTATGAAAACATTTCTCAGGTTTAGGTTTCCTTACGATGTTTTCTTTCACCGTCAACTGGTAGTGTTACCAATTTAAATGTACGTGAATTTTGAAGAAATAGTTGTAGTCACGACGGGGTTCGAACCTGCAGACATCGAAATGATATTACACCGGCCATATCAGTAGACCACCCCTACTTAAAAAACTTGGTGTCCGATGGGCTGAAAAATATTGGTACACATAATTATCTTATTTAGATAAAACATTAATGATGCAATTATAAATATGATTGAAAAACGATTGTGCAAGTGGCCCTTAGAACTGTAATGTAACATTTTAAAACATTTATAATTATAAATTGTACAAATATACTGGATTAAAAAAACTTTAAATTAATTTTAAGTAGGTTTACAATAGTTTTTTTATGAAGCCGACATATATCGATATTTTTATTTGATATATCGAAGCCCGATATTGATATTTTTATAAATATCGATATATTGAAAATCCGATATTTTTAAAAATATCAACAGCCATATTGGAGGCTACTAATGGCTCCTAGAAAAAAATAAATTAAGAGTTATTAACATCATAAAATCTTTGAAAAAATATATTTAAAAAATGCATCGCTACATTTCTATCGCTTTTTATTACAGGAATCGAATAGCATTTAACGTTTTGTAAAATTACGACTTTAATATTTTCAGTACCCTACGTCCGACCTCTATAAAGACAAAGCACCGTGCTTCATTCAAAATACATTAACTGTTTATAGAGTGAACCGATTTTAATGAAACAAATATTAAATGTTACTTGAGATATATATGCCTTGTAATTTTCCATTATACACGTCGTGCTATAATAGTGATGTGTATACAAACAAACAGTTGCTTCTAAAAATGATGAACACTTATTTGATTACAGTATTTTTTTCACAAAAATATAAAAGTACAGACAGACACGTTCATTTCAAATTCTTATTATCTATACTAATATTATAAAGAGGTAAAAAGTTTGTGACGTTGTAAGGGCTAATCTCAAGAACTACTGGTCCGATTTGTATAATTCTTTCAGTGTTATATAGCTCATTCATCGAGAATGGTTATAGGCTATAAATCATCACGTTAAGGCCAATAGGAGCGGAGCACAGATGAGAAATGTTTCAAAATCGTAATGTGTTTTTCTTTTTGAGAGCTTCTGCTGTGTGTCAGCGTTAGCCCAGAGTAGTAACTATTACTACGCGGACGAAGTCGTGGGCAGGGGCTATAATATTATAAAGAGTTAAAGTTTGTGAGTTTGTGACGTTGTAGGGGATAATCTCAGAAACAATTACACCGATTTTAATTAATTAATTTTAATTAAATTCCCTATAGAAAGCCACGTTATTTGTGAGTGTCATAGGTTATATATCATCACGCTAAGGACAATAGGAGCGGAGCAACAATGAAAAATGTTTTAAAAACGGGGTATTTTTTCCTTTTGAGAGCTTCCGTTGCGTCTTAGCCCAAAATAACTATTCCTCGCGTAATAAGTCGCGTGCAGAAACTATTAACTAATTATATTATCTATACTTATATTATAAAGAGATAAAGTTTGTGCGGTTTAGGGGGTAATATCTGGGGAGTCAGAGAAAAAGTGGTCGAACAGAAACGTTTCTTACGAATGCTGCCTTAACTATTAGAGATATATGATTGGGTTCTAGAGAAAAGTTGTAGCTTGATAATGCCTATTACCGCCCAACGAAGTGGGCACGGGTCGGCTAGTATGTAATACATACACATTTATATTTCATAGATCAGTGATTTAATTCGTCAAATTATAGATAAAAACCTTAATATTACTACTATGCAACATTTCACTTGTGAAATTGATACATATTAACTAACTTCTGTGATATTTGAATTAAAGAGCTATATTAATTAAATTAATGAGCAGGATATACGCATGTGTTGATAATAAAATGTCTAAAATCGATCTCCAATAATGACGAGTTATGTTATTAATTAAATAAAAAACCATTTATATTGTTTAGCGTGTAATATAATACAAATATATCACAGTTTAATTTCATTTTCGAACTAAATTGTAACTGCCTGTAATCACTATGTATAAATAAATACAATGAGTATCAAAATAATATTATATTTCATATTCTTCCTTACAATAAATTACAAAACATTTCGGATTCAAAGTTAATATTTATATTATTTATGTGTAGAAATACAATAAAGGTCGCTTTAATGAACAGAGAAAAGATATTAAGTATTATCTTATATATTTCTTGCAAACATTAAGGTTACTAGATGTATACCCAAAATTAAAGACTTCATTCAGTAAAAAGCCAAAATAAACAAATTTACAAAACTATTTTTTCTTACAGAGGTTATATGCAGTAAACTCTCATTTAATGTTTTTCTTCGAATTTAATACTGAATTTGTAAAAACTTAGCCTTAATACGATATCACATGCGGATCATTTGCATCACTTTTATATAATTTGCCTGATCTGTGTGTGATGTAAAATTAATTTCATGTATTGATTGGGAATTAAGCTATATAGAGGTATTCAGCAACTTATTGAACACTATAATTATACATGATCGTTGATTTACACGTAAAAACAACAATAAAGGTGAGATTTCTCATGATTCAATGAAACATGATATAGATGACATCCTCGTATAAACAATTAGCAATTCCCGCGGTTTTGCACACGTCTTTTATTCATTATTTTTTTCTTTTTATATATTTTTGTAAAAAATAATAACTGACTGGCTGGTTATAAAATGACGAATTTTCGTATAAGCTTTCATACCCTTTTTTACCACCTTACGGGCAGAATTTCTAAAAATCCTTCATTATGCTTATAGCGTAAAAGGAACGGGTCTATGCAAACTGTAAATTCGGGTATTAATTGAGACACAATCTATGCGGAACTTATTTATTTCGTGCGACGGTGTATACATATATAATTATTTACACATACCGACATTACATACATCACACAAACTTTCAGTTTTAGCCCCAATAGTTTGTCCTGTGCGTTTATATATGTCAGTCAGTTATCATTTTATAGATAGATCAGTAGATTATATGCAATACTTAATAAAAAACACCCATCTTTAATTATTACAAAAATACTTATATATGAGATATATAACACCATAATAATAATTGCAACAGATGTATTTATTAACAACAATAACAATATATAAATCGAAGGACGATAAAGCAACAACTAATTGATTTTTCTCCTACACATTTCAGTTATAATTTAAATTATATCATAAAGTGTTAAGTTTAATTTCATATTAGTTTAACAGAATAATAATAATAATTTACGACTTCAGTTTAGCCAGTTGTGCCAGTAATTCTTTATCAGTGTCAGTTGTAGAGGCGCCGATCTTGTTCCGAGACACGGACGGCGCATTCGCCATCTAAAAGAAATTTATGCACATATATTCATCATCACTTCGCCTGTCAGAGATCCACTGCATGGCCTCTTTCCGAAGGAAAGTATGAACAAAATCACCACGTCTGCACACGACGTACTGACGTTTGCAAACTATGAGAAATTCACAGTTCTACCGAGCGACTGTTTAGTCGCCAGCAATATTTTTACATGATAATCACGAGTCGATTCTCATTCTAATTAATTAAAAAAATAGGTGCTTAATATTCGACCTAATTATCTAGAGAAACGCAAAACTGATATACACTCAACATCAGCTGATTTACGCAAAAACGAACTGGTGTAATAAATTAATAACGCCCCGTCGTGCAGTCCGGCCCGCCTCCCGCACTTCGGCTCGCGCCCCGGTTCCCATTGTTCGACCGTGCGGCGTTCACACGATAAGCAGTTACGTAATGATTAACCTTGAAAAGGGCCCCTTTAGAGTTGTTCATTGATCTAGGCCTGATTTTTTACGTTTAAAAGTATCGCTCTTATACTTTTAAAAGTTTTAGAACAAACTTTAACTTCCTTTAAGGTCCTTTTTGTTATTTATTAGTATATGTTTTGATATTATTATTTTATATGTTAAATGTGACCATGAACTACCACAGGATTGAAGGATGTGCACCTTTAAACATTCACCTGGTATATATACCCACATAGAGTGTCATTTATTTATGTAATCGTATGGCTATTTAATGTATCTATATTTTATTATCGTCGATTGATGGACTACTCTATTTGTAGCTGCGAGGTTCAATTTATGTGGACCGGTGCAGCGGCCGAAGATTTGTTACTCTAACCTGGGAGCACGCGCAGGGGAATGAGAGATACACTGTCCCCTAACGGTGGTATTACCAGAACATTTATCAGAAAAAGATTTCCTTATAATGTTGTCCTTCACAGTCAGACGATAGTGTCACCAATTTGATGTAAATGTATGTAATTTCGTAAAATTCGCTAGTACATTGGGATAGCTCGACCCTGCTGATAACGAATCGATATTCCACTAGTGAAAGTAGTCGACCACCACGACTTATGGTCTACATGAGTGTTATAACATTAGAAAATTCAAATAACTCTTTTTTATAAATAACAAATAAGTTTTTGGAGGTAGTTCGTTTATGAAATACCTTCATAAAATACGTTTCGCTTGTTTTACATTACTTCCCTGAAATTCTATTATATAATATATGTTCCTGTATATTGGCATTATTTATTTCAATGTCAATCCTCAGGATTATCAACCTGCTAGCTTCTTCTCGCGGTTGAGTTATTGTAAATTTGATCTCACATAGATCTCCGGAACTGTATATTTTTCCGGATTCAAAGGTACCCTATGTGCTGTACCCCACACAACGGTAATTAATTTATAATAATTTAGCCTGACCGGGACGAAATCATTATGTATATGGCGAAAAAGCCCGTCATAGTGATTCGTTTTTGCGGGTCGCGTTTCGGGATCAGCCTGTGCATATCCAGCTTTTCGCAGGCCGGCATGACTGCGGCGACCGGCGATGGATAGTTTCTCGGGGGTCGCCATTGTTTTTGGATTGTACTGTGCTTACCATCAGGCACAGCGCAGTCATTTTGGCGTGCTAAAATAAAAATAAAATAATTAAGACGTGAAAGCGTGACAAAGCCACAGATTCACTTTCTCATTTGTAGATAAATGTGTATGAATTACAACTGACCTCAGAACAACAATCCTTTTGAGATCGGTTGTGTATATGCACGATATCCTATAATAACCACTTAACATCAAAAAACCACAATAACAATGTTTATTCAGCTGATAAACTTCATAAAATTTCTAAAGCCCAATGATAGTTAAAAAAATCTTTATTTAAACAAGAAAATACCTATACATTTTTACTAAATATGTAAGGATAAATAATCAGTTTTTTTTAACTTTATTATTTGATAGAATAAAGACTGTAGTTATATACACACTAGAGAAGATACATTGCTTTGGTGGAAATAAAAAAAAAACTTTATTTGCCTTTTCTATGCCAATATTATAAAGAGGTAAAGTTTGTGACGTTGTGGCGTTGTAAGAGGTAATCTAAGGAACTACCGGTCCGATTTGAATAATTCTTTCAGTGTTATATAGCTCATTCATCGAGAATGGTTATAGGCTGTATATCATCACGCTAAGGCCAATAGGAGCGGAGCACAGATGAAAAATGTTTCAAAACAGAGATGTTTTTTTTCTTTTTTAGAGCTTTTGCTGTGTGTCGGCGTTAGCCCAGAGTAGTAACTATTACTACGCGGACGAAGTCGCGGGCAGGGGCTATGATCTATATACTAATATTATAAAGAGGTAAAGTTTGTGAGGTTGTAGGGGGTAATATCTTGGGAGTCGGAGAAAACTGGTCGAACGAAAATGTTTCTTACAAACGCTGCCTTAATTATGAGATATATATGATTGAGTTCTAGAGAAAAGTTGTAGGATGATAATGCCTATTACCTCCCAACGAAGTGGGCACGGCTCGGCTAGTACCTAATAAAAATGTTTAAAGGATAAATTAATTACTATAAATGAAAGTTTAAAAGACAATATACACAAATTATATAACCTTTATATTTGAAAGAAACTGTTTATGTAATATTTCAACAGAAACCCTCTGCCAACTAACTTCATGTTGGTACATCGGAGATGATGTAGAATGAAATATATTACCTTGCCGCTAACTTCAATTCCGATCTCATCAAGGACTTGATTAACGATTCCTTCAGTTTCTTCCTCGTCTCCAGACTCGTCCATGATATCATCAAGTGTTTCTGAAACTAAAGAGATTTGTTTTATAAAACTGTTTTACAAATTATATTACTAGATGGATTCAAATTTTGAGTATAGTTCACAAAAAGCAAAGTCCTTTTTATGTGTAAGGATTGACTGGGCAGAGAGTAGAAGGGTAATGCATAATTTGTATGTCACTCTAGTCATATCGAGTTTATCACAGATAATGGAATAAATAGTTACTTTTTATGGGTCAAATACAATATAATCTATACTCTATATTTAATATTATAAAGTTGGCGTGTTTGTTTGGTTGAACGCGCTAATCTCACAGACTACTGATCTGACTACTGATCTGATGTGAAAAATTATTTCGGTGTTAGATAGCTCATTTATTGACGAAGGCTATATCATCACGCTAAGACCAAAAGGAACGGAATAACAATGAAGAATGTTTCAAAATATATAATTTTCTTTTGAGATCTTTCGCTGCATGTTTGTGTTAGCCCAAAGTAACTTTCCATGCAGACGAAGTCGCGAGCAGAAGCTAGTGCTTAATAAGATTAAAACTTATAAGAATTTGCAAGATAATAGCAACTCTGACAGGTCAAATAAATTTGACATTTATAACTCCTTGGCTGCAGGCTTATGAAAGTGTACATATTTTAAAAGAGGATGTGTAAAAATAATACCTCTAAATTAAAAAGTCTATTTATAATACTGTTTTCACAGGTACATAATTACTATATTTGGTTTCTAACATTTTATAGGTATTTTGAAGGATGATTTGTTTGCATGCTCAATTTTAAATTTTTGTGATTGTTTTATTGTGTTATAATAAATTGGAGTTAGTAATTACTAACTAATAAGTGTAAGTTAGTTTTTGTGCGGAATCTTGAAATGCCATGTAGTGGTGGCCTTTATATTTTATCCATAATTTTGTGTTATTTGGATGTATATTGTATATTGTTGGTGTTGCTTTACGTAACATAGTTTGGTTATACAAGGGAAGTGGATCGGAAATAATACCACAGAACATGGATTCTGACTTGCCACAAAAACTCCCAGGAAAGCTCTAGAAAGATGGCCACCGTCTTGTTAGTTCATTGAAATTATATAAAGAAACTTGTAATATCGATACTCACTTGACAGTGGCAGTAATAAGCTACTTAAAGACTGCTTGCCAAAAATTAAATAGAAGAAGAAATGTAAGTTAACGGTAATATATTTTCAGTTTGGTAAGTCAACATTAGAAATGACATTTATTAACATACATTGTTCTTGTTTGATCTGTTCATTGTTGGCTTTAATCAACATAGACACATCTGTGTAGGTAGTGAAGATCTGATATTCTGTTAGGTAAGAACTTTTTTTTTACTCCAGATTCCCTTTTTCAGATGTCCACCCTTCGCCACTGATATACACTTAAAATTAAGTTTATAATATTTTAACTTACTCATTTCATCAGCCATATCCATTTTAGCATTAGCTTGCTTGAATGCTTCCATGTCTTTAGCAATTTGGTGCGGATTCAATACTTTATTTATGTTGCCCATTGTTTTGGTTGTGGTGCCCATTGCTCCAGCTATGGCTATATTAGCGCCCATTGCTTTGTTGTGAATTTGTACACTTGAAATCTGACATAAATGGAAATATTACAATTAACTGTACTGCTAACCTATTATTTTTATTAGTTTATCATATAGCAAATAAAAAGCTACAGTTCCTTATTACAAACAGCCCATAAACCCTATAGAAGGAACAATGTAAATTATAAAAATAAAAAAATAATTCAAACTAAAACACATTTATTTACACTGGACAATAAATATAAGTGAAATGTTTAATAAAAGTGATATTTAATACTTATGTAGCACCTTAGAAGTTATACTTCTTTGGCGTAACAAGATAAAAAATTTATCTTTCGCCTTATTCTACTTATGTAGAAAAAACGACACCAACAATAGAAAAAAGGTATTTAATACATTGAAAGTTCTAATACAAGGAAACAAATTGTTGACTATAGCTAACTTCAGGGTGTCGGTTTTTCGTGACGGCGTGTGCGTGCATCGGAAAAATTTACTCTCATCATTTTTCCCTAAGAAGTATAACTTCAATAATATCATAAAACCTATAAAAATACTATTTGCAGATTTAATATTTCACTTATGTACTACTATATTTATGTAGTCTATATATTTAGCAGGGTGGTAGGGTTTTACAACCTGACTGAGTCGTAACCACCATGTATATGGCGAAAAGACCCGTTTTAGTGATTCGCTTCTGCGGGTCGCATTTCAGGATCAGCCCGTGCATATCCAGCTAATGGCAGGCCCGCATGACAGCGACAATAGCGATGGATATTGTGTCACCCGGTGGTCGCCATTGTTTTTGAATTGTACTGTGCTTACCATCAGGGACAGTGCAGTCATTTTGCTGTGCTACAATAAAAAAATCATTATTTATATTTTATAATGTTGTGTACATTCTACTAATTTATGTGGTATTCAATATTTCTTGTTTTACTTGTACAACCTATATACCCTCTACTACATGGAAGATATCCATCCAAAGGTTACCTGGAAGAGATTGCTATTAGCAATAAGGTGGGTTTATAGTGAGATAATTATGACCTTTTTTATGTAACAAGAACAATTAATTTACCTTACTATTAGCAGCATAAATCCTATTTTTCTGTTTCCTCATCTGGACTAATTGCTTAGCTAATATTTTACAGCCATCATTGTTACCTTCCTTTGCCATTTTTTTTATTTCCATCTCCTGAAAATAATAGAAATAAGAACAGTTACTATGTTTTAATTAATGTGCCAATATTAATAATCTCTGTTGCTTCTTGACATAGTATAAAACAAAGTCCCCTACCACCTCCTGTCTGTTTGTCTGTTCGCAATAAACTCAAAAATTACTGAACCTATTTTCACGCGGTTTTCACCAGTGGATAAAGTGATTCATGAGGAACGTTTCGGTTTATAATTTGTCAAAGATTTTTTATAATCAGGGTGGGATAACAGCTGCCGGGCCTACTAGTATTATTATAAATGAGAATGAAAATAAGGAACGTTTGCACAAAGAGATAATTATCATATAATTACTTATTTTTAAACATAAAATACGACATTATTAGTAAAAAAATATTACTCTCATAATAATACAAAAAGTTCTTTAAATAATACATATACTTATGCAGACAAATGTTTTGGTGAAAATATAGTAACTTTTAAAAAATTGGTTGTCTGTAAAGACAGTTTATGGAAGATAATTTTACGTGATATCATCATGAGAAGTCATTGATAAAAAACTGCATACTTTTATGAAATAATTATTCTACATATGGATAGATGCATCACAAGCAGAACTCTTATGCCAATCGCTTGTTCCTTGGTCTTGCTTACACGCTCAGCTCAGGGAGACACATGACAAGTCATGCTTTTTCTTGAGTGCAGCCAGGGTTCATGAATGTTATCACGTCAATAATAATTCTCATTAATAATGATGAAAACAAATACAGTTCTACCAAGAATCCCTGTTAACTAAAAAAGAACTAAACCTAAAACAATAATTAAATTAATTTTAATAATAAACTCACAAGCTTCTTTTCTTCCCTTTCTAGGGCAGCTTTATCTCTTTCCAAATCCCGTCCAGCCTTACGAAGCTCACGATCATTTTCTCTTTGTATTTCTAAACAAAAAACAATATCTACTTATTACCTTCATATGAAAACTTGCAATTTAGAAATATATAGGGAAACATATGATCAAGTACGTGTGCAACATGTAACAAAAAATATATACACTCTTAGTAAATACTTCAATAGTACTTAATTTACGTAAAAGAAGGCTATGACTCAGTCTTCTGCTTGGTTTATTATTTTGACATCTATAAGGATGCCACTGATTAAAAGAACTTTCTGAGAATTTGTTTTATTATGCACAGAAATTTCGGGATTTTTATTATCTGCGAATTGCGAGTTTTGAATAGTATATACAAAATAATGAATCTCAGTTATCAAAATAATTTGGTATTTATTATCTTACCTTTGACTGTAGGTGCTTTCGTAAAGAAATTCATTTGGAAAACTTTTATAAACTATGACAGTATAATAAAAATGATACTAAATATTACTACAAATAAATTGTAGGTAAATAATATAAGGATAAAATATGCTTTAATCGCCTGGGTTAAAACCAAACGCACAAATATGACAGAATAGAGATGACCAAATAATTATAGAGTTGTGTTCAATGAATGTACCTATTCAATTTAATTAACGAGATATTGCTAATAATTAATGAGAACGTAATTAATGCTCAAAGACGAATTTTCGAAAGCAGTTTATATGTTAATTATGAAACAAATATGAAATTAGGTATTATATCTCATGATTCTAAAATAGAATAATTTTCTTTTATAGAGACAAAATAAGACATAGAGACCAATACCGAAGTAAGTATAATCTGGTATTTTGGTTTTTAGAAGGGAGACAAAGCTTACAACACGTTAATGAATGGCAGAATGATTTTAAGGCGATCTCATATAATTATCGTAATTATCTTAGCATTTAATTTTGAGGCTCATAAACCGATGCTTATATTTCACTAAAAGCAGAATATAAGTTCTCTGCGGCATCCAATAGATATTTGGTTAATATATTTTGGTGAGTGTATACTATTTTTTTTTGTTTTTGGCAACCAATCTTCCATATTATTATTGTCATTGTCGAGTATGTATTTCAATATTTTAACAAGATGGTGACTCCCTTGTTAGTACATCTCAGGGAGTTTTTCTGGCATCTCAGAATTCGGGCTCCGTTGTATTATCTCTAACTATAAACTATATTACGTAAAATGTTATAAAATATATAGTCAAATAACATAAGATTATGAATAAAATATTAAAACCTCATTTGGTCTTGATGTTGCAGTATACAGTATTAAGCTTGTGTTGTAAATATACCTAATATAAAGCTCCTACCATGTCGATTATTGCGAGAAAATAGTGATTTACTCTTGCACGGATGTCGTTGTACGCAGCGTAACGCAAGCTTTAGCATAACAAGCTAAATGGAGACTTCAAGTGTTTTCAGAGAGTATCTTTGTATCAGTATTATGAAAAAAGTTTGAATGTATACTAGATATTAAAATTTGATTGTATCCTTATTAATATTATAAATGTGAAAATGAGTTTGTTACGCTTCCAAGTCGTAATTACTTAATTTATACCCACGTTGTCAAGGGTTCAGGTAAGGATATAGGGTACATTACATCCAGGAAAGAGGTAGGTTAAATCTATAATATCGTGAGTGAAGCCATGCTCAAAAACTAGTTTCTATATAAACAGTTGTAAATAATTTTACATAAGTTTAAATTATTAAATCGAAAAATTCTTATTTCGTATAGTTATGGTAAAAGTTTAAGCGATCGACAATGACAAAAAATAGATAGGGTTTGTGACAAATCAGCAATAAACAGAATACATAGCAATCATTATAGAAACGTGAACCATTATGCAATGAGCAAGAAATCCTTTAATGAGAAATAAGATTTTTATAAGAAATAAGGTTTTATTTCTATCGTGTTAACACAAGCTGTTTTTATAATAGATCAAGAGATAAATCAATTCAAGATTTTACCGTGTATCTTTTTTGGCATACAATATTTTCCTGGCTTCAGGCTGACTACTGCTAGCATCATTGTAATGTTTCTCTCGTGGAGAAAAATCTGTAACGTAACATAAAAGCAATATTTATCTTTAAAACTCTTTGCTATTACAGTAAAGTCAGGTGATTTTAATACGTACCTATATATTTAGATTAACTGAATACGATGTAATGTAATAATAAAGCTTACAATTATTTAATTAATTAATTTATTTATTTTTTGCCAGCCAGTTGTGGCTAATATTAAAATTATAATAGTGAATATCCAGTTGTATGATTTTAGTATACAATACACAAATATTTGAATAGTAATATTTTTTGTATTTTTAATGAAACTAGTGGGCGCTCAGTGGTCGATTTTCGACCATAGTTCATTGATTTTTTAAAGTTTGAACTTTATTAGGGTTTTTTTGTCAACTTACTTCTATAATCAAAGGTTTTCATCACGGGTACTCAGTTATTTGCCACTGTTTTTGTATATAAACATGAAAAAAATCGATGTCTAAATGAAATAATAATTATAAATTTGAAACAAAAAACAGGCGGTTACATAAGGTGGTAAAATTCTCAAATTTTAAGTAAATATAACTTTACGAAAATAACTCGCTCAGCTCATGATACAATTCTCAATTAATTTTACACGACACCATGAGTGGTGGCATTTCTGACTGATATTGAATTAACTGAAGTCTGTAGATTATGTAATTATGTAATCGAAACTACAATGAATGTTTCTTATGAGTTTTTGGCGGGATCTTGGAATGTCATGTAGTGGTCTTTATATTTTATTCAGAATTCTGTGTTATTTAGCTCTATATTGTGTAATGTTGGTGGTGCTTTACGTAATATAGTTTGGTTATAGTGCACAAGTGAAGTGGATCGGAAACAATACCATGGAGCATGAATTCTGACTTGCCACAGAAACTCCCAGGAAAGTTCTAACAAGATGGCCACCATCTTGTTAGTTCATTGAAATTATATCAAGAAACTTGTAATATCGTAATACTCTATCTACTAGAAGACTGATTGCAAATTATAAAATAGAAGAAGAATATTTTTTTTTTCAAAAATTTATACTAATATTATAAAGAGGTAGAGTTTGTGAGTTTGTGACGTTGTAAGGAGTAATCTCAGGAACTACTGGTCCGATTTGAAAAATTATTTCAGTGTTATATAGCTAATTTATTGGGGAAGGTTATAGGCCACATGTTTTCACGCTAAGAGCAATAGGAGTGGAGCACCAATGAAGAATGTTTCAAAATCGGGGTATTTTTTGCTCTTGAGAGCTTCCGCTGCGTGTTAATGTTAGCCCAAAGTAACTATTGCACGCGAACGAAGTCGCGGGCAGAGGCTAGTATTATATATTAGCATTCGTTTTAGTATTTGTTTATCCTGTGAGTCAAATCTTTATTAGTATTACAAATACAAATGTGAGTTTGTTCCTTACGCCCTGACGCCAGAAGTAGTCAGCTGATCATCATGAGATTTTTCATATACGTTGTCAGGGGTACAAAAAAGTATATCGATTATTTCACATCCATAAAAAAGTACTATAGGTACATTAAAGCGAGTGAAGCTACGTGCAAAGGTCCGTAGTATATATTTCTACTACGTTGAATATTAATTATAAAAGTACTTTATAATTGTTTTTGGCAATGTAAATAATTAATTAATTTGTGAAGATAGACACATAAATTAAAAATCCTTAATGTACCAACAGTTTTTGTTCTATCCTAGTAACGAGTACACCATCTATACTTTTTATGGATGCCGTATCGCTAATTCTACATTTTAGTAACACCATTGGAGTCGCACAATCTTGTTTACAGTTGGGTAACTAGATACTCATGAAAGATTTAAAAAAATGTGGTACGGCTGTGTCATTACACGCACAGAGTACATTTGTATATAGGAGATATTACACGGCCGTTTATTGTACGTGAATACGTCTCGTAACGGGCGATATTTTCTATATAAATCATTATTATTTATGTATGTCATAATCATAAGAAGCCCACCGGGTTTCCATGTTTGGTTTATGATGGCAACTGTTCCATTTAACGGGTTCTGGAAATAAATCAACCTAACAAATAATTACTATGTTGTGACTTTATTCATTATAGGTCTGTGTTATCCACTCGGCCGCATTCATTTTTTTTACATTGTCTCCACTGCTTTACTCGGTCATATGGTATTGTATTGGTACCATTCCATTAGTTTTGAGATGCTCTCTCCAACCTTATACGATTTCTGTATTCGGATTTGTCTTTTCGGCGCGTATAGGCTGACATTATATCTTTCTTGTTTTTTTTTTCGTTTTAACATCTTATTATATACACAGTCACAATTTTACACTAATATTTTATATATAAACATAGATTTTGACAAGAGCTGTCGACCGAAACGTAGCTGTCAAAAAACTTAGTAGCTTCACCGAGTCGAAAGTTATACTAAATCTGAAAACGCAGCAGAATTACCACAAAATAGAGGCGCTTCTCCCTACACCGCGTGCGATGTGTTACAGTCCTGACTTAGCGTAATGAAAACTTTTTGATCCTTTAGCTATGCAATGGTATAATTTAATTCTAGATGCAGAGAATAGATTTGAAACTACATTGCCAAACTGTATTCCTCGATTTTATTATCATTAGGTTTTTGGATTACCACTGTATGGTAGCAAATTTAAAGACTTCAATTCAGTAATCAAAGAATTCACGTCAATATTATGTTAAAGTTTTCTTTGTAGGGCACCCTGTTAAAAAATCTATAAATTTATTTTTCGAAGAAACTATAACTGTTCTTTAGATTTTATAAATTCAAAAAATAAATTTAATAACATGAAATAAATGTCTCTAAAAAACGATATAAAATACTGTTTGAACCAAAAAAAAAAAATTGTAAATTAACTTACGTAATAATTAAAAATGTAATGAGAGGATTCCAGTAGTTAACGTTTTGTAATACTTTACCATTAAATTAATAAATATGTATGTTGATAAGTCTGTTTGTAGTGCCTAGTAGTTAGAGACAATCCATATTTATCATTTTTTCAAGTTTTCTCATACATATCATAAAAATCACTGCTAGTTTATTATCGCAATTTTCGTTACGCTACAACATACGACAAATATTTAACCTTCTTTCGCATCACGGCACCAACCTGATGGGATTAAGAATTTTAAAGAATCGATTGCCTGTTTGCAGTTTTATTATCGCAATTTTCGTTACGCTACAACATACGACAAATATTTAACCTTCTTTCGCATCACGGCTCCAACCTGATGGGATGTGAGTAAGATGGTTTGTTGTAAATAGGATATATCCTGGCAACATTTCAAAGTTAAGTATGGCCGAAAAAGTTTCTATCTTTCTCCCTCCTGGTATAGGTATATGATTTTATTTCACATATGTAATTATAATTATTCTAACCAGTTTCATAGAAAAAATGTCTATTATGTAACATTACATAATTAAATAAACACACTTTTGTAAATATATAATTTATTTCGAGAGAAAAACCGAAATTTAGTAAGTCACTTCATTTTTATTAATACTCATTTTACAAAAAATATTTATTTATATATCACTAAACATTAACACATTGATGCTTTCGTCAATATACTGGTAAAGCTCACGAGACTAAAATAATGTTGCCACAACTATAATAAAAAATGATTCAATATCAAATAAATATAAAAAATGAGCAAATCTTTATACATAAATAATAAATAATTTATAAGAAAACCATGGCCTAAATAACAGAGAATACATGATTAAAATGAGTGGCAACCCTACTAAAACAAGATTCTGCACAATGAATTGTATCACTAAAAAGACTATGGACAAACACTTCAACATAAAATACATAAAAATAATATTTACCTAAGTAAGATACGTATTTTTCAATTCATACATACATTTATTTTGTTTAATAATAGGACATTCCAACTGAAATACTAAACACGTATACAGACATTGAGGACGTGAACGAAAATAACATAAACGAAATAAATTAATTTTAAATAATGCTCTAAATTAATTATATTTAATTAAGTCATCAAGTTTCTTTTTTTAAGTATAATTTTTAATATCTTTGATTTTTTTTTCATTATTTTTCTATTATTTTAACAACATTTTAAGTACTATTTGTATATTGACACTGGCATATGTATAACTGTAAACGGATAAGTACATTAGGTATATAAAAATATATCAAATCTTTTTTTGGTAAATCAAAAAAAATACCAAAAAACATATAATATATCAAAATGTATTGATTTTACTCAATAAAATATTTATTATATTTGAATAAAACCATAAATGTACGTTTACCAAGACCAATTTGGTTTGAATGGTGTGAAAGCCCATTTGTCCGGGAGTCCTTGATGAGTGTTGTTCACGAATTCGCTTTCAGACCACTCGAAAGGCTTCACAACATCCCTGTTGAGTAACTCTAGCGTCTCTTGTTCGGCTTCTTCTTGTTGTTGTTTAACCAGATCTCTTATCTCCATGCTGTTGATTGTCGGTTTGTTATCAAATTCCTTTGTGTAAATCGGTGCAAGATTTCCTTTATTTATTAATACTTCTGTAATATTTTCAACTGTTTTCGTGTAAGGCGGTCCAGATATCGCAGTGAATTCCAAAAACTTCCTATTCAGTGTACCTGAATCAAAATATAATATTTATGGTAAGTTTATTTTGATACACTTATGCAATGTTATTATTTTTACTTATAATATCATTGCACTTATGTATCAAAAAGACTGTAGAATCGAGTCCTTTTTTTAATAAATATGTTTTTTTTTTCGAACTGACTACGCTATTGTCCTAGTAAGGTCTTAACAACTTCACCGGACTACTAAGGCGAGCGCTTAAGGCACTCAGCCAATTTTATTTTGACAACTAGCTCAAGGGTGCGCGGCACACCTCGGCTTGGGCTGTTGCCTGATTCATGCAATTCGCGACCTATCTGAGCTAACCTAAGCTTAGCTACATATTCATACTTATATGAGTTATTGAAACATATATGTGTACCAAACATACATACCTCAACAACTCTTATATGCATTTTGTGTTGGATATTTTTTATTTTTTTATATTTAATTACTAAAATTCGAAAACCGAAAACAGTTTCAATCGATTTTTATAAAATCATGATTTTATAGTTATCGAGGTTTATATCCAGAAAAAGGATGAAAAGTAATATGCAGCGTACTCAAGGGCAACACACCGAGGGAACGGACCTAGGCTTGAGCCGTTGCCGAGGGGGATATAGTTTGGTGTGCGAGAGAGAAATTTACCCCCAGACCACGGGCGTGACCTGTGGTTACGCGGGCGTGGGCGTGAGCACGCTCTGTTTGGAGAGACAGGCTGGTACTGATCGTCCAATAAATATGTATTATTTATAAACTTGCAAAGTTCCGGCTTAATCAGAATAATATAAATTATGGAGACAAACAAACACCAACATTAAAACAGAGAAGACAATATAATAATAAAAACATCAAAACGTCCCCTTTCTCGGTAATCCTCGTAAGTACATTTTTCTCGAATTTGAAATGATTAGTAGAAAACTTTCTCGAGTTACAATTCTGCAAAAGAGAACTTGAAATGTTCCGAATAATGCCAAACTATTTTTACAGGTGTTTCTCGTATGTTCATACTAAAATTATATACGAAAACAGTTTCAATCGATTTTTGTAAAATCATGATTTTATAGTTATCGAGGTTTATATCCAGAAAAAGGATGAAAGTAATATACCACGACTCACGAAATACGTTTTAATTTAACCTAAATAATAATATTATTTTCTTCGTAGGAAACGATAATTAAGAAATAAAAGTTCCACTTACCACTAACGACTTTTGTATCTATAACTCCATAAGGTTTCTTATGACGTCTGACCATATCACCTCTAAAGCCAACTACTGACCAATATCCATCATCGGTTACGATACAATCTAGATCTTTCTGGCATTTCGTTCCGTTGTTAGCTCTATACATAGCTGTGACGTTGTTTTGTCTCATCAAATCAATGATACTCTCAAGATTCGTGGCGTTTTTGTAACCCCTTTTAAAAATTACAGCTCGAGGTGATTCAGTCTCGGAGAATATTTTTCCATAAGTTTCCTCCATTTTATTGGTTTGTGTGATGTCAGCAATGTCCTAAAAATCATCGTTTATTGTAATTTATTTTAGTAGGACTGAATAAATCGATCGCATTCAAATCAAATTACTTTTTATTCGATTAGGCATTAGGCATGCCGAGAAGGCACTTATGAACGTCAAAACTACCAGCGGTTCGGAAAACAACCCAGATATCAAGAAGAACCGGCACGAAAATCTACATAACATACATTTTTTAATTATTACAACATAATAAACATATACAGTTACATTCGTTTTTGGTGGATGCAGAGAGAAGCGTCATTTCCAGACGTCATCATCGTTCACAATAAAAGGCTATAGCTACTGCACTGAATACAATTTCAATCACGAAATAGACATCTGGACCAAAGTGTTTTTAGCTACTTTCTTATATTTTTACGTAAGTATTTATTAGCCGTATAAAAATTAAAAAAGCAGAGTTATTCATAGACAATGATGGTGAATATTTTATTATCGTCTTTGGTTGAATTTACACTAACCAAAGTCGACAAGATCAATAAATAAGAATATGTGTTGAAATATTAATCTAATTTTTTTCCACTTGCGCACTACCTCGCTTCTTTTTTTTTTTTAACTTTATTTTTGGCAATCAATCTTTTAGATTATTACTGCCATTGTCAAGTAGTTAATATTATTTCAAGTTCTTCCATTCCATTTTGGCAACCAGTCTTCTAGTAGACCATCACTGCCATTGTCAAGTGAGTATCGATATTACAAGTTTCTTGATATAATTTCAATGAACTAACAAGATGGTGGTCAACTTGTTAGAACTTTCCATGGAATTTTTGTGGCATCTCAGAATTCATGGTCCGTGGTATTATTTTCCATTCACTTAACTTATGCACAATAAACAAACTATATAACATAAAACACCACCAATTTTACACAATATAGAGTCAAGTAACACAAGATTATGAATAAAAAATAAAATACACTACATGACAGACCGAGATCCCGCCAAAAACTCCCCCTCGCTACTTTGGAGCGTTTCATTTTATATCACTCATATACCTGTATCTATATATACAGTTGTTTACGTGTGTTTATCACTACACTCCCCCCTAAAGGTCTGGATCGAATATAGTGACATTTTTTATTTGTTTATTTGGGTTGGTAGGTACCTGGATATTTTTTATTCAAATTTGGACCCGGAAGTCTGAACTAGTTGCGGTTTGATTCCAGGATTATTTTTATATTCGAGGCAAGGCAATACCTATTGGAGCACTAGTTTAAAAAGGAGTATAAAATCTAATAATTTATCCTAGTTAAATGTGGATAAAGCAACAGTTAACACTCCGATGAATAATATAAGAACAATAATTAGGAACGAGCATACTAGAATGAAAACGTACATTCTATCTATAGTATCTTTATCTATCTATACCGATACAACTTACACTATTAATTATATTAAAGAATTAAATTAATTAATTTAATAATATGGGGTCTTTCAAGCGTAACGTGAAGAGACAATGACAGCGGCAACCGGTGAGGGATAGCGTGTCTCTCGGTAGTCGCCCTTGTTTTTAGATTATACTGTGCTCACCATCAGGCACAGTACACTCCGATAAAAAAAAATGTAACATTAAATAATGATAAAAATTTGGAAAAAAATTAAAAATAAAACAAGAATAAATGAAAAGGTGAAAATGAATTTAGCTATAAAAACTATAATTAAAATTAACCTATGGAAACGAAAACAAGATGGCCAAATAAAATTGATATATTTCTTAAAAAACTAATTAAATTCAAACGCGCTTACTTTGAAAAAAGGTAGCCCATAGGTGGCCCAGTAGCCCGTTTCCAAAAACGAGTCCGTTACATCAGCAGAATGAGTCAAGCCTGGGACTTGTTCGATTAAACTGACCAATCCCTTTGCGTGCCCGTTATTGGCTCGGTATACCACAGTATGCTTGACATCTCTGTAATTGATAAAGTATATTTGTATTCCACGACCACGTACTACACTATAATGGTCATTAGTGAGAGTATTCAAATCATAAATACTATACTCAGGTTAAGCCCTGAGAAGGCGCTTATGAACGTTAAAACTACCACTGGTTCGGAAAAAACCCATCGAGAAGAACCGACAAGGACCTTCAGCTGGTTTATCTTTTTACTTTACACGTTTTTGTAATAGATGCACAGGGAAGGATATTTTTTTAGACAACACTATTATAGAAATCAAAACCCACTTGATATGACGCTTAAACTTACTATCAGGCAAATCGGTAATTTGTTTTGGGACTTTGTCGTAAAACCTAACACTATTACCTAACTGATACTGGTCTTACTGAGTCTGAAATATGGAATGACCAATTTGTCACGGTTTCTAGTACTTAAAACATGTCTGACATTTACGAAATTTAACTTTTCTAAACTTTTTGCGGACATACTCGTATATTATATACGTAATAATTATCAAGAATGTATTGGGAGAGCTGAGTTAAGTTACTGAATGCCTGAAATTTTACCTTTAAATGATTATTTTCGATACAGTTTCCTAAACGTGACTATAATGTATCTATGAATAAATACATATAACAATTAATTATATCGCTGATTCTAGCGCACCAGAAGCCATAAGTATTAAAAATTCGGTCCATCATCATGATTGCTAATATTATTAATATTCGAATTGTTGATACAGCGTATCTTTATAGTGTCCTTTGTTATAATGAGAGCTTGTTGAGAGTTGGTAGAGTCACGCTGAAACTATTACTGGTTTCAGGACGACTGGGTCGGCTCGCACGGGGTAGTACCACCCTCTCATTGAAAACCGGCTTGGAGTAACAGTGCTTGCATTATTGCGTTTCGTTCAGCCAGTGAGAGCGCTGGAGACTCACCTCCCCTCCCCTCTCCTCTCTCCTCTCCCTCCCCTTCCCCCAAACTCCCTTGGTGTTGTTCTTATGAAATTTTGCTGAAAGTCTCTTTTTTCGAACTTACCACGCTATCAAGGCCTTAACAGCTTCACCGGACTACGCCCTTGAAATTCGTTATAAATAATTTACACTGTATTTGTAATTTACCAGGGTAAAGTTATCTTTCGACTGATGAAATTAGGCGTTTAATTATAATTACATACGTATAGATTTAAATTAACAATATAATATGCCTGCTATTTATTTTAAAATATTACAGATTCATTTTTTATTTTCATTATTGGATTCAAAACTTACTTATCAACGGTTCTCTCAGTAACAGTTTCATTTCTTACGGGGATCAAAGTGTTAATGTACATTTTATGTTGATCGGCGTTGAATTTGGTGTAGTCGACTACGAGCCATTGCTTCGACGCTGTTCCAGAGTTACTGCTTGCTAGTATATGCCCCCAGGAGCTAACGTTGGATGCTAAGTGATTAGCGGCAAAGACTCGAGGCCCAACTGGTACCTTGAAATAAAACAAATTATAAGTATAGTTTTTATATTCATAACTAGCAGTGCCCGCGGTTTCGTCTGCGTGGAACTTGATATACAAAATAGTGACTAATAAATTCATTTGAATGTATTACGTGTAATTACCATCTATTTTTGTCTGGTACGTAAGTCGTGCCGTCATTAAAATTATAATAACTTTTGATAAATCGAACCGATTTTAATGAAACAAAGATTAAATGTTACTCGAAGATATGCATAATTTTATTTTTATTGTGAACGCTACGCTTGACAATTTGTATGCAAAATTTTATGATGATCAGTTGAGTTGTGAAATAAGGGAAACGGTGTTCGTGGTATGTATAAGGGAGTGGAAGTAAACGGATAATATTGTTTGCTGAGAAATTTTGTAACCAAGTTACGTTTAACTTTCAATCATTTTTAAGATGTTTCTTCTGTAAATGAAATATATTACCTATATCTCTACTATAACAAAACTGTAGCAAGGCCAAATCTGTAATTGAATATTTTTTGAAAATTATAATCGGGGTAGACTTTATTATCAATATAGAAGCCAAAAATGATCTTTTTACAATTTTGTCTGTCTGTCTATCTGTCCCTGTGAACACGCATCACGCTGAAAGTACTGAACCGATTTTAACGAAACTTGACACAGTAATAACTAATATTACAAGGTTACATTTAGGATACTTTTTGTCCCATAAAACGCAAGGGGTTCTCCAGGATAACGAAACAAAAGAAATTAGTCAATGTAACTAGACTTGTGACACCTTAGTACAAGAGCCAGCAACGCTGGAAGAACGAGAATTTTAGAAAAGCTTGTTCTTAAATATGAAGATATATTATGCCCTTCCAAAGAGGACTCAGGATATCTGGTAGCCAGTTAACATTGCGTTTTTTAATGCGCATCACACCTTTACAGGTTAAAGTTTTGATTTATACATTTTAGGAACATTTTTTTTCAATGACTTTGAAACGCTATTAAAAACACGAATTTATTACTGCCAGATAATTTTGTTATTGACAATAATGTGCCCGATGATATAAATAATTCATTTCAAACTATTTAATTTTTTCCCATTGCAAAGAACATATTTCATTTTATTAACCATTATGATATTGAGATTTCGCTGTAAACAATGAAAAACAACGATAAACGTAGACATATGACTTGGGACTGACGCCATCTTGAATACATTTGTCTATTACAGGCGCTTCCCCAATTATCGCTATCTTTATCATACAGCCAGTGTTGCGCTAAACTATAGCTATAGCTAAGCTATTCTATACATATTGTTTTTAATTTACCTTCTTTTATTTCTAAATAAAATAATACTAAAATTAGAGCTATCTTAACATAGTTTTCATATTTACAAAAAATAGTATAGAGCACATAATTGCTAATAACAAAAATTATAACTTAAATATAAAACTTTCTAAAATTAAACCATTGCTAGCTCTTAGAAAAATAGTTTCAGGCAAGTGACAGTTGACGCGGTGGCGCGACGCGTTGCGTCATATTTTTTTTTTATTTTTCTTCAATACAATGTAATATGAAAAAGTTTTAATACAAGTTGAAGATATTTATGATAAAGCTTACTTACTTACTTTAGTGGTAAGGATGATTTTTTAAATTTAATTTTTACGTATTGTGGAGGTGCAGAATATATGTACGTAGGTTAGGTGTCGTAATAGAGAATGAGAGAGAGAGAGAGACTGTATATAATATATACACACATAAAATTTTCATTTCAATAGCAAACCTACTCCAGGATTACCTATTGATATATTAACTTGATTATCCCAGACCATTCAGTGTTTAATTTATCATTATTCTTTGTATATAAAAATCAATATTTATATGTTTGTCCTCTACGCATGCCGAAACTATTGATCAGATTGTGATAATAATTTAGGAGGGTGTTCTGGGAACACCCGAGAAGGTTCCAGTATCAAAAAATCTATATAAAAATCGCGTTTAAAAAGATAATTTAAAAAAGTGATAACCAATTTGGTGCAGACGAAGTTGCACGGGTCAGCTTGTTAAGATAATAAAAATGTAGACGAAGTCGCGATTACCAGCTAGTAAATAATAAGAGAACGCACCTGTTTATTAATATCAACGTCTTTCCACAGTTTGTTGTTGTAGTTCTTCAAAGTTGTACCAGTGACAACCATTTCATGATTCTCCCCTTTAACAATATAGAACTCATCTTGGCTGGTAACAGAGCCGGGGTATCCGGAAAAATCCACAGTTGTTCCAGGTACCGATTTAGTATCCTTTGATGTTAAATGATAATTTAGTTTGTATCTCTTCAAGATGCGAGTCATTGACGAATATCTAAAATGGAAATCCCATTTAGTTTGACGTGTTCACTTTAAATATTTAGATTCGGCATTCGGCGGCCTCTTAGCGATTTGTATCAATTTAGATAATAGCGGAATGCAATTTTTCACGGAACATTATTTTTAGTACTACGAATATCACGTAATGTATAAAATAGAATGAGAAACGTAACGAGAAAGTGACTGGCGGTTTGATATTATAACGAGTATATTTATCATATCAAATACTACTAGCAACAACCCACGGCTTTGTCGGTGTTAAATTACAAAAAACTGAGTAATAATATACACACAAAAAAATTATAGTCATAAGTCTACCAATCTGTAATCTCTTTATAACGTCGGTCGTTATAACAAAAAACTTTCTGTAACGTAGAAAATAGTTCAAATTGGTTGGTTTACCACAAAACCATTTATTTTTTCTCTTCGCCCATTATACTGAAAAAAAAATGCTCGGTCCCTTGAAATTCGTTATAAAAACTCTGTATTTCAAACACTATACATTTCTTATTCGATTTTGAGGAATTCCTTGGGGTATCATCGATATTCAAAGTCCAATGCTAGTAACATTAAAGCGGAACGCCTTTGGCAATCTATTCTTTCTAATAAGTAAGTTCTAGTAAGTAATTTCCTAAATCGGTATATAATGTACAAAATTCTGAGGTAAAAATACAAGCAAACCGAGAAAGAACTTCCTTCTGTTTGAAGTCGGTAAAAAAATATGCGATCTGTTGAAGACGGATGAGTTCTGTATATGTTTCTGTCTCTATCATATACTACCTCTATTTCATTTTAATTTGTACTTCTAAGTTTGATATAAAGAAATGTATATGATCAGAGATTGACATGTTCATGATATATTAACTGTAAAAAGAAATTGGTAAGAACAGAACGGAAATGTTGGTCGGCAAAGTTCTTGAATACAAAAAGAAATATGATCTACAAATTTTTGGGAAGATCTAGTTTCGATCACCGCGAACTTAATACTATCCATCT
>MU159407.1:131186-154609 GCA_015888305.1 Antheraea pernyi | reverse complement strand
ATCTATAAACATATATATAATAAGAATGTGAATATAATGTGTCCGTACTTTTAAGATTTTTGTGAAAAAAAAAATATTGCTGGTATCTAGGATTTTTTTTTTTCGAACTGACTATGCTATTGACCTAGTAAGGTCTTAACAGCTTCACCGGACTACTAAGGCGAGCGCTTAAGGCACTCAGCCGATTTTATTTGACAACTAGCTCAAGGCTGCACGGCACACCTCGGCTTGGGCTGTTGCCTGATACATGCAATTCGCGACCTATCTTTTTTTTTTAACGTGGGGAAATCCCTTATGGATACGCCACCCTCCCGGGGGAGAGGGTGGGTTATGTCCGAGTCGCACGGACTAAAACCCCACGGTGTACCGACAGACCGTTTTGTGGGGGCGGCAAGGGATCGTTCAAGCTAATCAACCTAGCATAGTCAGTTCGAAAAAAAAAACAAATGACAGTAGTTAAGTTCAGAAGACAAAGCCAGGATACAGCAAGGATTTATTAACTGAAATTTGAATTCTGAGCAACAAGTAGTTACTATCAATAGATTATTTAGTAAGAATGTGATAAATCTGTTGATCTTTAGTATCTCCGAAGGCTTATTTATATCGCGACATTATATAATGAAATATAAAAGAAACCTTGTTTTATAAAAAAACAATCATTTAATCTCTTTCAATATTTATGAGTAATAATAGCTTGTGCCTGCGAATTCATTGGCCTATTTTATTTTGTTATATAAGAACTATGTATTTTATCTGAATGAATTTATGGTCTACCTTTTTTAATAGCAACTTTATCAATGCCAATTATCGCGTACAACACTTCTTGCAGATTTCAATAACCTCTATTAAATTTTAGTATTACTTAACTCTAATGGTGGTAGAGTCACCCTGAAACTATTACAGGTTTCAGCATGAATGGGTCGGCTCGCCCGGGGTAGTAAGTACCACCCTCTCATAGAAAACCGACGTGAAGTAACAGTGCTTGCATTGTTGGCCCTCCCTCCCCTAACCTTTCCTCCCAAGGGTGGCAACGCACTTGCGACTCCTCTGGTGTTGTTAGTGTCCATGGACGGTGGTGATCACTTAACATCAGGCGACCCACCTGTTCGTTTGCCACCTATGACATAAAAAATAAAAACAAAAACTCTGTGGAAAACTTTTGTGGAAATGGTTAAAAATATGTGGTCTTGATAATGCTCTAACGGCAAATGAAAGTCCCGTCAGAATCGATTCTCCCTTGGAACAACAAACAAAAATAAACGAGTAACGAAAATCATATATCGTAATGCATCTTTACGGATATTTGATTCAACATTATTAGTAATGGTCCGAAAGGATCTGAAAACATTATTACCACCAAATACTGCACTTTATTACAGGCAATACCATTTTATGTGATTTCTGTTATGTTTATTCGCAATAAATCTCAACAGCACGCACTCCAGCACTTTCTGGCCCAGTTTATACGGATTTACATGCTCCGGGGCTTTATCTTAATACACGAATGTTTTGCTTTCAATAACAGAGTTCCATTTTGTATTTACACGTAAGATAATATGTACGCTGAGTCTTATGTTTCAAACGGTCGCTAGGTGTCTTATTCAAACTTAGTCAACGAATAGGTTATATATCTTGGTGAATGTTAAGTTATTGCTGAATGTTATCTAGTTTTTATTTGTACTAGTGGGCGTCCAGTGGTCGACATTCGACCATAGTTCATTGATTTTTTAAAGTTTGAACTTTATTAGGGTTCTTTTGTCAACTTACTTCTATAACCAAAGGTTTTTATAATGGTTACTCAGTTATTATAATAATAGTTGCATGTTATAATATCATTGTTGAATGTAGAATGAAAATGGGTAATTGGAACGTAAGAGTAAAATAATACATACAGTCGAGCATAGCAACCTCCTTCACAACCTTTTTTGAAGTCCTTTATTGACAGATGTCAAAATGTCTTTTTTACTTACATGTGTGTATATGTTGTGTAAAAATGATGCAGTAGTGTGAATAATGCATATTTTAATTAATTTAATGTACTTCTAATGCATTTTATATAAAAAAAAATAGCTTTCTGCACTTCTCCTCCATATAAACTTTAACTATGCCAAATTTCACGTTTATCAGTTCGCCCAATTCCGTTAAAAAGGGATACAAAGTTTAGGCTTCACGTATTAATATATATGATGAGGATGATACTTACTGCCCACTACCAGATCTTTCCTATGCAGTCTTCTTACCCTTATCCCACCTAAGTAGGGTCAGTACAATATGTTTTCCTTTTCCACTCTCCCCTGTCAGATGTCATCTCAGTATTCATACTTTTCATACGCAGGTCATTGTTCACACAATCCATCCATACTTTTTTCGGTCTTCCTTTACTCCTATATCCATCTATCTTCATAGTCAAAACATGACTTTCATCTCTTCTCATAATATGCCCTTACCATGCTAATCTATTGCTCCTTAATTTCTCTGTTACTGGTGTTATTTCCAAACTTCCTCTGACATAGTTATTTTTAATTTTATCCATTCTAGTTACACCACACATCCATCTCAACATTAGCATCTCTGCCACATGGAATCTTTTCTCATCCTTCTCTTTCGTAGCCTGTCTTATACAGATCTTTCCTGTACAGTATGATCATATAATTAAATAAGATGTCAAATAAATAGCTGAATATCAATCTATCAGTTCTGTCAATGTTCTTGGAGATCTTTCTATTATCTCAGTCACTCGCTTTTTTGTATGAAGATTTTGTTTACACAACTTTGTTCAGTTTCCGTACGTTTTTATAAACATTTCCTTTCACACAAACCTTGACCTGACAATGAAAAACGTAACAAAAAAAATCAATTAACTGTTGTAAAGTGTTGCGCATGCATTCGCCAATTGACTTTTATTTAATGTGAAATGACGATGCAACACTAAATTTAATTCGTACCCTGTACTGTACCCTGAGTACTGATTCTCAAGAGCAACTGCTGGAGCACATAGGCACAGTCTCCGCCAGTCTTTTTGGCCACTTTGAACATAACCATAAGTACAGACTTGCGCATAATATTGTCAAGAGTTTAATACACAACAAAGCTAAAATATTATTATAAGAATCTAAAATTGGCATTTATCTATCCTGAAGCTGCTTCGATGGTATACGTATAGTATGCTGATTTCAGCATGAATGGGTCGGCTCGCCCGGGGTAGTACCACCCGACGCACAGAAAACCGACGTGAAGTAACAGTGCTTGCATTGTTGCGTTTCGTACGGTCAGTGAGAGCGCCGGAGGCCCAACTCCCTTCCCCTTCCTTCTCTCCATTCTCCCTTCCCTTCCTCCCTCCCCCAAAACAGGCTGGCAACGCACTTGCGACTCCCCTGGTGTTGCAAGTGTCTATAGACGGTGGTGATCACTTAACATCAGGTGACCCACCTGTCCGTTTGCCTGCTATGACATAAAAAAAAAGAAAAGTATAATACGTATTCATACCTAGA
This sequence comes from Antheraea pernyi, assembly GCA_015888305.1. Lineage (NCBI taxonomy): Eukaryota > Metazoa > Arthropoda > Insecta > Lepidoptera > Saturniidae > Antheraea > Antheraea pernyi. The sequence continues at coordinate 151,118 of MU159407.1, read as the reverse complement.
TTTGTGTTCTGCGCGACTTTATTCAGAGCGGCCAAAAAGTTTGACTAATTGCTAATAGATTTTCAACTTCAGAATCCTAACTAAATATGTATGTTCTTACGATTAACTTTTTGGCATCCTGCCTTCATCCCCACTCGAGATTCACACCTGCTAATAGCTGGATGGCCATCGTCACATTCTAAAACTATGGTTCTGTAGAACCTTCCCGTAGCTTACGCTAGGATTGTGGATTAGGTTATTCAGCATCATTTATTCCGGTTCTATTACACTGAGCTCTTTAAAATCTGATTGAAATACACTCTTCAAATTCGGCAACGTAGTAGTAATACTCCTAGTGTCGTAGCTGAATATAAACGATAACAGTTTACCAACAAATAATACGTCGGTCTGTTTAGCGCCGTTCTTTTTATATTTACAAAAAATTCGCGTGCCCGCAGAGATGAGTCGCCCGCCATTAGCTTAGCGTTCATGAATATTTTATATCATAGTTACCTAAACCGTTTTACATAAACGAATCTTTTAGTTAAATCTTAGAATCTAATCAAGGTAATGATGGTCAATGATACCCTAGTCGTAAGTTCCAATCGTACAAAGAAACTACTATATTCTAAACTTTCTACCGCAAGCCTTGCTTAAAACCCACCCTATAATTAAAAACCTATCACCAAGAATCTGTAGGTATATTCCAGCATAGCATGGTGGCAAGGTTTCTTCTAAGTATGCAAGGCTAATTACTACGCCCAAGCTGAAAAAGTCTCCAAGAACCGTAGGTACACCTGTAGGTGTGTTCTGGCAACTTCATTTAAGAGCCAGTTTACTTCTACGTTTAGCGTGTTTACCACTTTGGACTACGTCGTCATTAAAAGTCAAATGAGATTGTCATGAAACATTAAAACCTATAAAATATTTAAAAACTTCGCATTAAGGGGCTAGAGCTCTTTATAGATTTATCACGTTTCTATACTCGATCATAACATCGGATAAGATTATGATTAAATGAGATATAGATATCTTAAATATGTAACTAAAAAATAATAAGTAGATAGTATTAATCTTTTTAGGCCTTTACTCTCCACTAAATAGAATGATATCACTTTATAATTCTAAATCTAAAAGCTCTAATCTAGATATATTCACAAATAGTCTCAGTCAGTATAATCAAATGTATTTAAGTAACTTAAAATAAAAAGAAAATTGGAATGTATGGTTAGTGTTTTTTGTTTTAGCTTTCTCATTCACTTAAGTTATTTGCTGTAGAATATAATAAATACGTCGTAAACACCTATAATTAAGATTGCACTTATATAGAGTCTTTGAAAGTTTTATGTATTATTCTAGTGTATATCTTATTGGTGTTTCTAAATAAATAAATAAAAATAGTTGTTGAAAACACGGTCTAACGTCAAATATAATAATTTAAATCCACAAATGTTCCGAGCATCTGCCAAACACAACAAATATTCTCATTTGCGAAAACAAGCACGAAATAAGCTCGAGGTTTAGCTCGAATAAATTATTTTTTAACAAAAATCTTTATCATATTTTTAGTATATTTAATAAAGAAATAAATTATTTCGATTTCTGATTCTCGAATTGTGCTACAAAAATTAATACATATATGCGGAAACTCTGCAAATATTTTATCAACTGTTTAAATAATAATTTATTACTTAACTGAGAATAACAATTATATAAGACTATTCGTTAGTAGCTACCGTTGAAAAGAAAACATAATCTTCTTAGACTTACCGCAAATCAGTAAGAGGATGATAAACTGATTAGACTGTAGTATGAAGTTCACGGGCAAGGAAACGCACTACAGAAACGAACGCATAACTTTCTTTAGCGGAAAATAAAAAGCCCAAGCTATGGATAACGGTGAAGATCGTACTGAAATAAAACGAACACCTAATCGTACACGAGTTATTCTTGTAGCACCGAGTGGATTTATGTTATTTTATTCTAAATATTAGAACCGAATTTGCAGAAGTATGTACGTCCGTCGAATACGTAAACATATTGAAAGTAAATCAATAGTGCCTGGAGTCGGGAGCGGGAACGCATACGAAGTACATTTCGTTTTATGAATTTTATGATGATGCCTTTAGTGTTTTAAAATATATTTTTACGGTACACGTGTTATGTTTTAAGAATTATGCATAGGTATCTTATAAAGGAAGTGTTGCCACATTTAACAGAAAAAAATGGAAAGAAATGAAAAAACGGTTTTTAATGGTGGTAGAGCCACGCTGAATCTATTACTGGTTTCCGCATGAATGGGTCGGCTCATAGAAAATCGACGTGAAGTAACAGTGCTTGCATTGTTGCGTTTCGTTCGGTGAGTGAAAGCGCCGGAGGCCCACCTCCCTCTCCTTTCCTCTGTCTCTCCCTTTCCCTCCCCTAACCCTTCCCCCCAAAGGGTGGCAAGAGAAAAGATTTTTATCTTGTTACGCCTAAGAAGTATAACTTCTAACGCGTGTACATAAGTACACACACACACTTTTTTTTTAAAAGGCCAAAGACAATTGTAATCAAACATACATATAGGTAAGTAATATTACAGAAAAAATAAAAAACCTAGTTTTTAGAGAAAAATTCGCTCCGCTGCCCACAGAGTAGATAAACAAATAATTTCAGGACAGTAAACTCTTCTAAATAAAATCATAAATTATTACGAAGATACGACATGAGTTCTTCACAAAATTATAAGAACAATGAGTTGAGAACGTAGCTTACATCCATAGGTTAGTATCCCAATAAATTTTAAAACAGGTTTTTCATAAACATTCCAAAATTTGTAGAAAATATACCTTATGGCAATAACCTAGCAACATTAATACGAGACGTGACAATTTTCGCAAACCTTAATCATTATTTTTATATATTTATGGAAATAGTTTATTTGATCGGTGTCAGGAGTCATTTACCGATTACTACACAAATGAGGTGTCTAATAACAAAGACAGCGAAGTCAGGGAAATATAAATTTACGTAACTCGCTAAAAACTGACAACACTGACTAACATATAGTTGTTCATTACTAAAGTGATTTATTGTTATACATAAAATTGTATATTTTAACAATTTTATGCATCTTCTTAATATATCATTAATCAATTAACACTTGAAATATTGAGATCGGATTTCTTGGGAATTTACCGAATCTGTTTTTAGACTCAGAGTTTTTATATTTTGTTAATTCTGTTTGGCAATCAATCTACTAGATTATTACTACCATTGTCGAATAGATAAATATTACAAGTATCTGATAATTTTAATATTTTAACAAGATAGTGGCCTCCTTGTTAGACCTTTCCAGGGAATTTTTGTAACTTCTCAGAATTCATGCGCCCTGCACGAAATATAACGTCAAATAACACAAGATTGTGAATCATTACGTATTATAAAACAAAGTCCTCTGCAATGCATGTCCGTCTGTTCGCAATAAACTCAAAATTACTGAACGGATTTTCATGTAGATCAGTAGATAAAGTGATTCATGAGAAAGATTTAGGTATATGTCACGGTTTTTTTATTATCACAGCGGGACAACGTCCGCCGAGTCCGCTAGTAAAATCCACTACATAACAAATCTCGCCAGAAACTCTCAGAGTTCTTATTAAATGACTTAAACTAATTATTAATAAATTATAAACTAAACTGATAATAATAGAAAAATGATTCAAAGTTAAAATTAACATATTTTATGTTTAAGCACGCGATCAGATTGATCAAATAATTGTAATAATTGTATGTATATAAATATATAGAAACTGTACATAATTGTAACAAGATTAAATACATTTATACTAATGACGTCAGATTGTTTCCATTATAATTACGTTGTACGTAGCAATTTTTTTTTCAACACTACTTTTCCTTAATCGGTGTAAACACACTTTTATATGAGAATATTAAGGTATTATTTTCTATTTGTCGGGGAGGTAAAAATAAACGTATTTATAAATCGTATTCAAATATTTAATATTAAAATTAGTGTATATAAACAGAAATGATAAAACTTTTGCATACAATTCAAGCATGGATAATTTTACTTTGTAATAAGCAATTTAAGTACGTCCAATAATAATTATACTAGACATAGCCATATACAATGTTAATTATAAATAAAATTATTAAAACAATGCTAATTAAAATACTGGTACATATTTTTTTCGAAAATAAAAACCTAATAGAGGAGAGAGGAGAGGGGAGGGGAGATGGGTCTCCGGCGCTCTCACTGACCGAGCGAAACGCAACAATGCAAGCACTGTTACTTCACGTCGGTTTTCTATGAGAGGGTGGTACTACCCCGGGCGAGCCGACCCATTCATGCTGAAATCAATAATAGTTTCAGCGTGGCTCTACCACCATCAGAGTATCTAGACCATCTAGTACATAGAACTCTAATAATGATCAATAGACAACGTACAACTTAGTTTTTGGCGGGATCTTGTGATGCCATGTAGTGGCTTTAATATTTTGTTTATAGTCTTGTGTTATTTCGCTTCATATTTTGCATAAACGTAAATGCAAAAAGCATACAATTGTACAAAGGAGTTCGTTGTATAATTTAGGTAAAATAATAAGAAAGGATTTATTAAAATACATTCCCTAAGAGGATTAAAAGACGGTTTAAATTATGGCGGGTAAATAATTTCCTAATTAGTACGGCTAATAATTAAATTTAATAGTTGTGATCCAGATAATGAGATCTTTCTCTGGACTGCATCTCATTCAACAAATACGGCCTATGTAGACGCTTTTAAAGAACGTTTGTCATTGTGACAAATAAAAAGGACATCTTTAATTTGACACAGGAGGTTTTTGCTTGACCTTAGTCTATGGTCATGTAGTGACGTTTATATTATATTCATAATCTTGTGTTATTTGACTCTATATTTTGTAATATAGTTTCTTCTATCTTATGTTCTTATAGTTTCTCTATAGTTTTCTGATGGTGGTAGAGCCAAGCTGAAGCTATTACTGGTTTCAGCATGAATGGGTCGGCTCGACCGGGGTAGTATCACTCTCTCGGAGAAAACCGACGCGAAGTAACAGTGCTTGCATTGTTGCGTTTCGTTCGGTCAATGACAGCGCCGCGCCGGAGACCTACCTACCCTCCTCTTCCCCTTCCTTATTCCCTTCCTCTCTCCCCCCACCACAGGCTGGCAACGCACTTGCGACTCCCCTGGTGTTGCAAGTGTCTATGGACGGTGGTGATCACTTAACATCAGTTGAAGCATCTGTTCGTTTGCCTCCTATAATATAAAAAAAAAATATTAGTGACAATTTACGTAATATAGTTCGGTTACTGTGCAGAATTGAAGCGGATAGAAAATAATACCACAGAGCATGAATTCCGAGGTGCCGCAAAGACTCTCTGGCAAGTTCAAACAAGGGGATCGCTATTTTGCTAGAACAACGACATTATCCCATGATACTTGTAATATTATTATTAGATAATGGCAGTAATAATCTGGAAGAGTGATTGCCAAAAAAAGATCTAAGAGAGCGCTGCTCCGTACGAGGTGTCGAGTAGCAGTTTAGTCCACGCTTTTTATTTAGGGTCTTTGTTATTTTGTAGGCATAGGCTTTCTTTTCCTTTCACGCCTTATTGATTCTTCTTCTATTTTATTTTTGGCAACCAGTCTTCTAGTAGACTGTTACTGCCATTGTCAAGTGAATAACGATATTACAAGTTTCTTAATGGTGGCCATCTTGTTAGAACTTTCTGGGAGTTTTTGTGGCAAGTCAGAATCCATGCCCCGTAGTATTATTTCCGATCCACTTCCCTTGTGGAGAATAACCAAACTATATTACGTAAAGCACCACCAATATTACACCATATAGAACCAAATAACACAAGATTACGGATAAAATATAAAGACTGGAATGGCATTCCAAGATTCCGCCAAAAACTCCGCCTTATTATAATTATTTCCACCGCACCCTCCTAGTAGGATCAATTTACACGGTCCCACAAATCCCTTTAACTACTCTGGCCATAAACCCATAAAAACCATCTAGACTTAAAGCGTTTACATTAGAGAACTACGACGAAAAATAGTTATTACGTACATAACACTGTACATACTAAAACATAATAAAACAAAGCGTTACGTACGGACGAATTAATACCCATCTTTAGATAAGGTTCTATATATAACACGCGGTACCTGAACGACCGAGCGTCGTTCGGCATTTTAGGCAAATATAGTAGTATATCGCTCAGAGATGACATCTGTTTACATAAACTTTGATAGTAAAATATTATATAAAAAAAGTCGAGACAGTCTAACGACTGCCGACAGAAGTAAAAACTCAAAACAATGAAATAGATGTGTTCTCTTTTGAATTTTCATATTAACCCTTTGCACTCTGAAGTCATTTAAAATGACAAATGACTGACTGACAAATTTCAGAATTTGTTTATTGAATCTTTTAACATTCTTGTGGTTCTCGTATATATTGACACTCGGAACAATAATTATATACATTTTTATAAAGTCTATTAATCAATGAAACGTATGATGAGCTGTAAAATATCAATATTACATGTATACAGGCCCTTATATACTGACGCTAGCCGCGCAATGCGACCGGCCATGCTTACGTAGCATGTCATGACACGAAATTATTAATTTATCTCATGCCAAAAAGACCGCTCAACGCGTCTAAAGAAGTTCTCACTTCAATAAGCTTTATCAAATTTTATAGAGCTCTTTCAAAGAGCTAAGTCAAACGACATTAGCTGAAGTACGCCTATTTCGCTGTACTTTCAATAAACTAATAATTTTAAAACGTTGGCAAATTATCAATAGAATCCAAGCCTAGAACCGTCTACGAAAAATTATACATAGTTTGAAAATCTATACAATTATTTTGGTATATCTATCGTATACAATGAGATGCTTAGGACATTAATCTTGGAAAATGATTAATTTTATTATTTTATTATAAATTATTCATACCTATAAAAACCTTTGTTATAACCATTTGAATTATTTGATCATTCATTTCTCCGGCGACGATATAAACAACGTTATAAAGGTCACAATAATATAATGTTACGATGTACAAGGAAGGAATAAAGCTATGCATCATTATCAAACTATGAATGGTATCAAATACATATGAAATTCTTCCCTGGTCAAGAATTCGGTCATACGAAATTATACAATCCAGAAGGCAAACATACTAAACGTACTCAATAATAAGTCAGTGAGTTAATGCTAAATGAATCCTTTGATAGTAGACGTAAAGCAGATAAACGTCAATTACCGTGATAAAATTCGAAATTTTGCGTCATTGGATCAATATGAATACTGATAATACAGTCGTATAAGTAAATTCTAAAGCAACTCTATATTTTGTTACATTCTAAGCCTCCGAACAACAAGCAAACAATTTTAACATACTAGTTCTCGCCAAACTTGTTGACCGCTTGAATATAGTTGCACAGGACACAAATTCTGGTATAAATACGTATTAAATCATACTAGTGGGCGCCCAGTGGTCGACATTCGATCATAGTTTATTGATTTTTAAAGTTGAATGTAGAATGAAAAAGGGTAATTGGAACGTAAGAGTAAAATAATACATACAGCCGAGCATAGCAACCTCCTACACAACCTTTTTTGAAGTCCTTTATTGACAGATGTCAAAATGTCTTTTTTATTTACATGTGTGTAAAATTGAAGCAGTAGTGTGAGTAATGCATATTTTAATTAATTTAATGTACTTCTAATGCATTTTATATAAAATAAATAGCTTTCTGCACTTCTCCATATAAACTTTAACTATGCCAAGTTTCACGTTCATCCGTTCGCGCATTTCTCTCAAAAAGGGATACAAAGTTTGGGCTTCACGTATTAATATATATGATGATGTGTAACATCGAGACAACTTAAAAATAAATAAATGATAATTATGGATTCCTATAATAATATTTTAACTTTTTTTTTGTACATATTAAATTCTTAAGTACATTACGTGCAACCCCGAACTTAGGGCTATATTTAGAGCGGTCAAAAAAATTGACGAGGACTCTAGAGCTTCAAACACAGAGAAAGATACATTAAGCTACTAAGTTTTTTTTTTCGAACCCACTACGCTATTGACCTTGCAAGGTCTTAACAGCTTCACCGGGCTACTAAGGCGAGCGCTTAAGACACTCAGCCGATCTTATTTTGACCAAGCTACTAAGCTTATACACACCCGTGGAATGTAGAAATAGTTTGAAACGTTGTAGCCTTTTTGTTATGCGCGTATTTTGTTTTTATCTTGGGGGTAATAAATGCATACAAAATTAAATCGACAAATAAAAATTGTAAAGGGTTAATAGAATCCCAAAAATAACTATCCTAGAACCATGTACGATAAATTCCGTATCGAATGGTCATAGTTCTAAGCCGATGCTTTCAGTAATTCCTCAAAGTAACTACAGTTTCATATAGTTAGATATATATAGATTTCTAAAGTTAACATTTGCAAGACCAACTGCAAGACCAACTCAGTCATCAGGTGTAATAAATTATCCGTGACTGACTTCGCTTACAACTACAAACCTTTCAATTTGGTTAACAATAGGTTCAGATTACCACTTTTTACCACCAATTGTATAGTTTATTTTACTATTTTCTTCTCGTAATAACAAATTTCTTACTTCTGGGCCCTCAAGAGCCACTATATATTCCTTATTAGAGATAATGTCTAAAGCGACCTTAGTAGTTACAAATTTGATAATCCAGGGAAAAGACTGCGAACAGAGACGGAAAGACTGTTAACAGAGACGCACGTCTCAAGTACTATTCCAGTCTTATGAGTTAGAGAAGCAAAACTGTACATTATTCTGGCTACATTCGATATGAGTTCGATAACCTTTACTACTCCTACATACTTCCGAGAATTCCGAATAATTTATTATCGCGATTTATCGATCTCGACACTTTCTCGTAACAGATTCTATATGAAAATCATCGTTCCGATGTGCCATACACTGGATGCTAATGGTTTATTGGACAAAGTTCAACGTTTTGTAGAATTAATAGTGAAGCATGAGAGTGAAATTGTAACTATATTATCTACTATATTTACTAGTCATGTGTCCCTAGTTCTCTACTTTAGAAAATACAATACATATAATACTAGCGGGCTCGGCGGACGTTGTCCCGCCCTGATAATAAAAAAAAGTGCGTGTGTACTTATGTACACGTGTTAGAAGTTATACTTATTTGGCGTAACGAGACAAATTTTCAGGTTTCAGAATGAATTGGTCGGCTCGTCCGGGGTAGTACCACACTCTCATAGAAAACCGACGTGAAGTAACAGTGCTTGCATTGTTGCGGACGAAGCACTCCGCATGTCGCCCCGACGGCCGGCCCAGAAAGAAGATCCTGGGCCTCCCGCTAAAGAGAGACAGCCTGGCACGCGTAGACTGTCTCCCAGACGGCCGAACCAGTGCAATGGAGAGACGGGCCCCCCAACCCATCCCCCCTTGGTCCGGCTTAAAATAATTTTTCTCTAACGCGCCAAAAAAAGTATAACTTCAAAAACCTTGACAAATAAACCTAAACCTTCCTCATGAATCACTTTATCTACACGTGAAAACCACATGGAAATCCGTTGATTCGTTTTTGAGTTTAACGCGAACAGACAAACAGACGTGGCAGAGGACTTTGTATTATAATATGCAGTGATGATATGTGTATATTAAATATATTTAGTATGTATATTATGTTTCATTGTTTATTTTACTACGTGCATATCGAAATCGAAGCATTGTGCAAGAAACAGACGTGATAGGTTGGAGCTGGCTATACATATTTATCTGCATTCACGTGTCTTGATTCCGTAGTAATATCCAAGAAGCAACATTATATACCAATATGAATATATCACAGGTATTGTAATAAATTATAATTTAGATTATCGGTCACTGAGAGCGCTGGAGGCCCACCTCCCCTCCGCTCTTCTCCTCTCCCTCTCCCATCCCTAATCCCTTCCCCCAAAGGGTGGCACCGCACTTGCGACTCCTCTGGTGTTGTTAGTGTCCATGGACGGTGGTGATCACTTACCAGCAGGTGACCCACCTATTCATGGCATAAAAAAAAACTTCTTTGTTTTAGTATTTAGAAATAATAAAAGAGCATTACTTGGGAAGTTATTTCAATATTCTAATCAAAGGAGCACTTACCTATCTAATTATGTACGAATTTGAAGGAGATGTAGGGATTAAATCAATGATTTAATTTAAAGGTTATGTCCAAAGTTTTAAAAAATAAAGTGTGTTTTTTATGTCATAGCAGACAAACGAACATGTGGGTCACGTGATATTAAGTGATCACCACCGTCCATAGACACTAACAACACCAGGGGAGTCGAACGTGCTCTCACTGACCGAACGAAACGCAACAATGCAAGCACTGTTACTTCAAGTCGGTTTTCTATGAGAGGGTGGTGGTAACCTGGGCGAGCCGACCCATTCATGCTGAAACCAATAATAACTTCAGCGTGGCTCTACCACCTATAAAGTGTAGCTCAACAGGAAGTTAATTACAATTTGATTTCAAATCTCCGAACAGACGTAGGTATAAAAAGCGAGTTAATAAACCGTAGATAAATCGAATGCTCGATTAATATAAAGCAAAGAGGAATTATAATAGGGAAATTGAATCGAACAAAATTATAGGTAAACAATAAATTTATACATTGCATTACGGACATGAAGCGGATTATTATTTTTAATTGTAGCAATTATGGTCGTTTCATATTATATTAGTTTATTTGTAGTATTTTGCGGGGTGGTAGGGTTCTACAGCCTGACTGGGTCGCAACCACCATCGAAAAAGCCCGACATAGTGGCGCGGGTTCTGCTTCTGCGGGTCGCGTTTCGAGATCAGCCTGTGCATATCTAGCTTTTCGCAGGCCGGTATGACAAGATAGTGTGTCACTATCGGTGGTCGCCATTGTTTTTGGACTGTACTGTGCTTATCATCAGGCAGAGTGCAGTCATTTTGCCGTGCTACAAAAAAAAATTTAAAAAAAATGTATAAGAAAAAAGTTACGTCTATAATCAAAGGGTATAGATAGATTCTGTATAGATTTTTTAAATATCAAGTAATATATATTAGGAAATCTAAATATGCGGGTTTTCGTTACATTCGTCCTAAACTATTGTAAACATTTAAATTATAAGACAGAAGTAACATATTCTGGATATTATTGAGGTTTTCGTTCTTCAAAGACCTATAAGTTGTCTAAGAATACTGTTAATATTTCTAACAAAAAAAAGTGTATTATTTACTTATTTAGAAGTTTATATCTCTATATCAGTCACATAGAACCTTTTACTTATATTACAAATGCATAAAATATTAGACAGGGAAGTAAAAATCATGAAGAGAACAACAATATAATAATAACATATTAAAACCCACACAGAATATAAATAATAATAACGAAAGACAAATCAAACAGAGGCGAAGAGTAATTATGGAACCTCCTTTGTTTGAAAAGAATCTATGGCTATCTCAGTGTTGATTTTAGCAATAAAACATAAATTACATTATTATGCAAATCCAAATTGAAAGTAATCAGTAATGACTGTCTATACGTTTGGAATATATATATATATATACATATACGATATACGCCTTGTGTTTTGTTTGAAAGACATAGGTATTAAGAAATAACCTTTTTCTCTTTGACGCTTTTTAGCATACTTCCAATGTATACGATGATACAACGATTAAAAAAGGTTTTAATGGAAGACCACTCTTTTCACCTACATCAGTAGAGATAAGCCGTAATGATACCCATTTGTCTATCACCGAAATAGATATGTCACTTTAATCTAATAGTGCTGCTTGTTATCCAGTTCCGCTTTCAGAACACAATAATTATTATTTGTATATTGTGTTAAAACATGAAAATACAAGAACTGTGTAAAATATCATAATTTTATGTCACTTTTTTTAATATCGTAGGCAACCGAACAGGTGGGTTACCTGATGTTAAGTGATCACCACCGTCCATGGACACTAGCAACACCAGGGGAGTGGCAAGTGCGTTACCAGCCTGTGTTCGGGGAGGGGGAGGTGATCCTCCGACGCTCTCACTGACCGAATGAAACGCAACAATGCAAGCATTGTTACTTCACGTCGGGTTTCTGTGTGTCGGCTGACGCATTCATGTTGAAACTAGTTAATAGCTTCAGCGTGGCTTTACCACCTATATGATCGTACGATTTTATACAATTTAATTTAACAGGGTTATCTTAAAATCGGTAAAGTAGTTACAAAGGGTTATGTGGTAATAAAATAATAATAAAAGCAATTCTTGAAGCCAACTAATATGACTTTAAAATTATAAGCGACAGACTAGTATTTACAAATATTATTATAACGTATTTCACGGTCCTTATAATATTTACCTAATATTTTGCATTTACTATCGACCAAGTAATTCCTAGTTGTAATAATGATTGGTATGAGATCACACAGTAAATAACGTAACGACTTTTAATAGTAATTTATTTTACAATTCTCATAAAGATAAAAACAATGCGCCTACTAATCGACTTTCTCAGAAACGATGGGTTACATGAGAATTAATTAAAACTATGAGTGAATGCAACACGGGTCGCGTGCATGTGTTTTAGTGCGAGCACTAAAATGAATGGGTCTCCTTCAGAGGTCAACGACCGAGTTGTCTCGGGACGAGAGGGCCTGTCTGCGTCATTCGACAATCTAAGCTTATCCATAGATTAATTAACGGTATAATAATTACTGCACTCGAATATATCTTATGACCTATTGAATAGTATTATTAGTGTTCGCTCCGTGGTCGACATTCGACTATAATTAATTAATTATTCAAACTTAACTATATTACGAAATAGTCGTAAATTAATATGATGAATAGAGTTTTAAATAGAGGCTTCGGATTCCTCTATAGTATGGAAAAGAATCCACATTATTTACATTAAAGCTCATTTATAGTTCCTAATATTAGAAAAAATCGAGAAAATCGTTTAACAAACAAAGGAGAGAAATTTAACTGAATTGTTTTATCCTCGCTACATTTTATAAAACAAAGTCCTCTAACACGTGTGCTGTCTGTCTGTTCGTTATAAACTCAAACACTACTGAACGGATTTTCATGCGGTTTTCACCAATAGATAAAGTTTTTAATTTGTTGAGTTTTTTTTTATTATCATTGCGGTATAACCTTCGAAGGGCCCGCTAGTATTGTATATAAAAAAAATATTCTACCGTTGTGCGCGCATCGCTCAAAATCGACTGAATTCATTACGATCAATTTTATTTTAACTTTAGTAATTAGGCACCCAGTCCTTATCTAAAAAAACACTTGTGGTAGCTTCATTTAAAATCAAGTTTTAAGAAACTACAATAATAAGCACTACGCGTTAAGCGATTTGTGTTTTCTTGCCGTGCATGAGTGGTGCAAGCGGTGTGGGGCTTATGTTTTTTCCTCTGTACATAAAATATTGTTGGATATGCTTGAAATGTCGGGTAGTTATACTGCGACTGCGTTTATAAGGGGCGGCGCTTGCCGTGTTGAGTCCGTCTTTCGGGGGCCGTCGTAACGTGCAGTAGCTCTGTCCGAACTCGTATCGGTTATATAAAAAGTGATTTGTTGTTAGCTTCGATCAACAATAACTAGATAACGGGTAGGCGCGAAAAATACGTACCGGTAAATAAGAGCTCACTTGAAATGTGTGCCCTTATTTTGTTTAACCGATTAAAATCGGTTTAAAAACCTGTGATACAAATGTTTGGCCTCACCAGACACAAACACGCACAATAACGGGAAAACGTACTTTATTCATTACGTGTTAAGGTTGAATTCACACTAAATGTTGTTTATGTTATCTTTTCATTTGTGAGGGGTAATTTATTACTTTGCTCGTTTTATCGTAAGTATTAGATAATATTTTGAACATTTGTGACTTTATTACAAGGTGTTATGGTTGTAATTAGATTGAACTTAAAACAGTTTTAACACTTTTTTTTCTCCTTTTCTTAGTAAACAAATAGCTATACATAATGTATTTTATTACATATATTTTACAATTAGACGGGCGACCATAGAATGATAGAATAAAATAGAATGTGAAGAAAAAATCATCATTGTTTTACGTCTGAATTATGAACGTAATGTTGCAGCATTCATACCTTCTTTATGTGAAAGGAGTATTGCTAACATTCTAAACTGGCCAGTCACCTTTTTTTTATATAATAATTGTGCCTATTTCTAACAATATCATTACATAGTATAAAAGATACATAGTATAAAACAAAGTCTCCTACCGCGTCTGTCTGTCTGTCTGTTCGCGATAAACTCAAAAACTACGGAACGGATTTTCCAGCGGTTTTCACCAGTGGATAAAGCGATTCATGAGGAACGTTTTGGTATTAATAATTTGTCAAGGATTTTTTATAACCAGAGCCGGACAACGTCTGCCGGGCCCGGTAGAATTAATAAAACTATAAACGACGCAGACAAAGTGGTGTAGAATATAATCGAATTCACTTTCGATTTTCAACGTGACTGAGACAATATTTACGATCACGTGTTATCTACATTCTTTTACAGCACTAAACGAAATAATGTCAAGGATATTATAATGTGATATCTTTATATAGTAAAAGACGAAACTAATTTGATTGTTGACACGTGACAATGAATATAGTACAAACTAGCTGTGCCCACCATGCCTTTGTCCGCGTAGAACCTTATGTAAAAAACATTAATAAAGTCATCTGAATGTGTCATAGGTCTTTACCTATGAAATTGCCGTTTTGTATGAAAAAATTCAAACGATTTTTTTTCATGTATTTTTTATTTGTATTAAAAATATATCGAAGTAATCACCCATGCAATCAATGCATTTTTGCCAACGCAGTGGCTGTTTATTTATGCCCTTCTTAAAGAAATCAGCTGGACGGGAGGCAACAAATTCTTCAAAGGTATTTTGTACTGCCTCTCGGGTATTGTATTGTTTTCCCGCCAAGGAGTTATCCAAATTCTGGAAAAAGTAGTAATCTGTACGCGCAAGGTATGGTGAGTAGGGCGGATGACGGAGAACTTCCAACCCCAGTTCCCAGTTCTTGCAAATTGGAGACCGTCTGCTGTGCAGTATGAGGTCGCGCGTTGTCGTGCAGGAGCAGCGGAGACCAATGCTAGTTGGAAAGGTGCCAGCTTCTCCATCATCGTGTTTAGTTCTTCACAGTACACATCTGCAGTAATGCTCACCCCGTCTGGTAAGAAGCTGTGATGAATCACACCAGCGCTAGACCACCAAACAGTGACCATCACTTTTCTAGGGATAAGTTTTCGTTTAGGGCATTGTTTAGGTGCTGAACCAGGATCCAACCAACTTGCTGAGCGCTTGCGGTTATCAAACAGAATCCATTTTTCATCGCAGGTAACAATGCGGTTCAAAATTCCTTCATTTGTGTGTCTGTTGAGCAGTGCAAGGCACGTCTCGACGCGTACTTCGCGCTGGCGATCATTGAGTTCGTGGGGCACCCATTTGTCAAGCTTTTTTACCTTGCCAATTTGACGCAAATGGACCAATATTGTTTTGACGCTAACGTCGAAAGCTGCTGCTAATTCAGCCGTAGATTGTGTATCATCAGCTTCCACAATCGCCTTTAATTTGTCATTGTCGACCAAAGTCTTCGGACGACTGCGAGGTTCATTTTTCTGGTCGAAATTCCCAGAACGTAAGCGAGCAAACCAATAACAGGTGGTGCGTTGGTTTGTAGTGTTGGCTCCGTAAACGTCGTTGATGTTGCGTGCCGCTTGTGCCGCATTGCTGCCACTACGGTACTCATATTCTATAATTACTCGAATTTTTAACGTATCCATGTTGACAAAAAAGATTAAAATGCGATGAAAATGTAACACTGATCAATAAACAAATGACTACTTTTGGAAAAAGAATTCCATGTTTTTAAAATGAAATTAATTTGAAATTAGAATTCTTAGCTAAACAAAAATTATTTTGATTTGTAATGGCCAGTACTGCAGAACGGCAATTTCATAGGTAAAGACCTATTATTAAGATCCATTTACTTGTCTACTTTTCTTTCGTACTTAAGCCACGTCATCATTAAAATTACAATAACTTTTGATAGAGTCGACCGATTTTAATGACACAAAGACTAAGATATTCTCGGAGATATGCTTTATGGTTTTATGGTGAACCCAGTACTTTAGCAGTGATGCGTGTTCATACAAACAGATAGATAAACAGACAAACATTTCTCAAAACGTAGTCCGGTGAAGCTGTGAAGACCCTGCCGGGTCAATAGAGTAGTCAGTTTGAGAAAAAAAAAATTAAAAAAAAAATTCTCAAAATTATTGAAATATCTTTTATTACTTATTCCAAGACACCTGCAACAATTTTTTACACGAAAATCGAAGACGTACAGGCACGTTAGATTTACATTATTATTGATTGATTGATTGATTGATTGAAGATGTAAATTTAAAAACCAGTTTACAGGATAGATTTCATAGATCAATAGAATCGCTAATGAGTACGACATAATTAACATTTATTTATTCGTAGGTAGCCGGCAGTACATACTCGCGTAGAAACGAGTTCTGACGTAATATAACTCGGCCAAGCAACAAATGAAATTTTTGTTCTTTAAAGGAATACCTTATATAAACACTAGCGGTCCCGGCTAACGTCATCCCAGTCTGATGATAAAAACACCTTGAAAAATTATTTACCTAAACCTTCCTCCTGGATCACTTTATCTAATGGTGAAAATCGCATGAAAATCCATTCAGTACTTTTTGAGTTTATCGCGAACAGAGAGACGTGGCAGAGGACTATGTTTTATGTTAGCTAGCGGACCCAGCGGACGTTGTCCTGCCTTAATAATTAAAAAAAAAACTAAAATTCAACCGCAGCGCCACCTACCAGGTCCAATTGTGAATCTAAACCATTCTCGGATTTTGTTGTAGTTTATAGCATTTTTTTTTAAATCGAATACAATTTTGTTATTTTTTTGTAACAGGTATTAATGGCAATAAAAACTCAACGTAATATCTAGTTTATGAAGTTATATTTTGAAATCTAGGCACTTTAAATATAAAAAATAGCAAATACACAAACGTAAGGAACGGTGACGTCGATTAATTTTTTGCACCTTGAGAAACACGGTGCCTCGTGAAGCGGCTGTGCTCTTGACATGTTTCGGTTCGTGTAATAATTACATACATATTGTATCAGTACTAATGTATCATATACATTACATTGTAAATAACACGAAACCCGAATACAATGATCTTTCGTATTGGAAATAATATGTTTTTTTTTTCTTTTTTTATATCATAGGAGGCAAAAACAAACACGCGGGTCACCTGATGTTAAGTGATCATCGCCGTCCATAGACACTAGCAACACTAGTAGAATCGCAAGTGCGTTGTTATCCTTTGTTGGGGGAGAGGGGGAGGAGTGTGAAGGGAAGGAAGGGGAAGTGGGCTTCCGGCGCTCTCACTGACCAAATGAAACACAACAATGCAAGCAATATCACTTCACGTCAGTGTTCTGTGAGAGGGTGGTACTACCCCAGGCGTGATGACCCATTCATGCTGAAACTAGTAGTAACTTCAGCGTGGCTCTACCATCTACAAAACTAATTTGCATATCGTCGAAAATCTCCTTAGATTTTCAATCGGGAATATATAAAAATCTTTATTTCATTACACATTTCCTTTTACAAAAATGTTAGTAGTAGTAATAATATTCGTCCAATAGGCCAGGCGAAGGAATTAATCCATACTACAAAAATGTCAGAATAAATTTTATAATTACTAATAGTCGATTCTAACACTAATCTATCATTCATAGTAAATACAGACATCACGGAAATATCTTATCTATGTAAAAGATAAGCAAGAGTGTTTAAAGTAACACGGTATATATATTCTCCATTAGAAATTCCAGTAAAAAACACTACGACAGAAATGCGTCACCATCGCAAACAACTACGTGTTCACGTGCCCCATTGATTAAGAACTCAACTTGTTTCTATTGTACCATTAGAACAGCGATTTCCTTTATTGGTTTCTTATTCTAGTAGTGTAATCTATTAGATTGGTTACTAATTTTTGACGCAATTCTATTGTAATTATACTAATTTCGATTGTTTCATTTTATTTTGAAGTAAAACTTCTAATGCGACTTCCAAAAAGGTTGCGTTAAAGCATGTATCAGGCACCAGCCAAAGCGGAGGTGTGCCGCGCACCCTTGAGCTAGTTGTCAAAATAAAATCGGATGAGTGCCTTAAGCGCTCGCCTTAGTAGTCCGGTGAAGCTGTTAAGACCTTGCTTGGCCAATAGCGTAGTCAGTTCGAAAAAAAAAGCGTTTTCCGTTATTGGTTTCTTATTCTAGTAGTCTAATCTAATAGATTGGTTACGTACTTTTGACGCAATTCAATTGTAATTATATTAATTTCGTTTGTTTAATTTTATTTTATATCGTTTATTCTATTGAAGTGAAACTTCTAATGCGACTTCCAACAAGGTTGCGTTAAACGTTCAACGCTCCTGGGAATAGAAAGAGACAGAGCGAGAAAAATAATCAAAGATTTCGTATCTTACTTTAGTTATTATAATCCCATTGTAAATGTTATAAATTTGGATATTTCTCCACTCGAAAATGATAATTAACAGATGCGATCAATTGTAAGCAATATTAATAAAGTTTGTCTTAAAGAAACAATATTATTTCACTATAAATCAATTTCTACCTCTTCCTATTTTCATTTCCACATTACGAAGTTTCACTTCTCCCGCGCCGACTATTTTTTTTATCTTAGTTCTACTATAGTCTTATAAAGCACGAGTGCTCCTCTGGTGGTCGAACTTCGACCATTGAGAAAAAAAACTTTTCATAATTTTTTATTGATGTCACTAAAGCTCGTATAGTATAGTATAATAGTTACAAAATAATTTAAAAAATTAAGAACACCGACTGAGAAACAGAGGAGAGAGATGTTGTTAACCGTTTCCCCAGTGCCCAGATATATGGATAATGATTTTCATAATCAACATTATTCAAAAATGTCATAGCAGGCAAACGAACATATGGATAACCTGATGTTAGGTGATTACCACCGTCCAAGGACACTAACAACACCAGCGGAGTCGCAAGTGCGTTACCAGCCTATATTTGGAGGAACGGGGGGAGGGGAGGTGGTCCTCCGGCGCTCTCACTGTCCGAACGAAACGCAACAATGCAAGCACGTACTTCACGTCGGTTTTCTATGGTACTGCCCCGGGCGAGCCAACCCATTCATGCTGAAACCAGTAATAGCTTCAGCGTGGCTCTACCACCTACTGTGCCTGCGACTCCGTCCTCGTGGAATCTAATGTAAAATACAGTGACTAATAAAATCACCTGAATTTATCTACTATTCTCTCGTACTTAAGTTACGTCGTCCATGAAAATTACAATAACTTTTGAAAGAGTCAACCGATTTTAATGAAACCAAGAGTAAATGTTACTTAAGGATATGTTTTTTTTTCCCTAGGCGTATGAGCTACAAACCAACAGTATCAACCATCAATCAAGGAACACGTTTTTAATTCTCTTTATTCTTTGAGTTACTAATATTTCGCTCCCTCTCCAGTGCAGTTTTTTTAGGTACACTCTGACAGATAGAATCAAACGTTTTTTTATTGCAGTAACACGTGGTAGCGCCCAATCTATTCCAGGCGAAAGTGCAAAGTAACGTATACTATGATATTTATAGCAAATTTTAAATCTCACAATAACAACTATAGATAACATAAATCTATTTAAATAAAAGCGTTACAAATCATTTCACTAATTCGCTTTTTTTTTCGAACTGACTACGCTATTGACCAAGCAAGGTCTTA
>MU159407.1:111454-129800 GCA_015888305.1 Antheraea pernyi | reverse complement strand
GACGCGCGGTACGGTCGATACACGATCGACGCCGTCCGCCCGGTCCTGCCGGATTGGCTTGATAGAGGATGGGGCTCCCTGACGTTCCGACTGGTGCAGGTCCTGACCGGACATTGTTGCTTCGGTTGGTACCTGTACCGGATAGCACGCAGGGAGCCGACTGCCGTATGTCATCAGTGCGGCGTTGACCCGGACACCGCGCAGCACACTCTGTCTGAGTGTGCTGCGTGGGAGGAGCAACGTCGCACTCTGGCTGCGGCGGTAGGGCAAGATCTGTCACTGCCGAGCGTGGTTGCGGCCATGCTCGGCAGTGAGGAAGTGTGGAACGCAATGGCCGCCTTCTGCGAGGAAGTCGTCTCGCAGAAGGAGGCGGCGGAGAGGGTTCGTGAGCAAGATCCTCAAAGTGACCCTCTCCGCCAACGGAGGACAGGCAGGAGGAGGCGGCAGTTTGATCGCTTCCTCCCACCATAGCTGGACCGGGGGGGATGGGTCGGGGGACCCATCTTCCCATTGCACAGTTCCGGCGGAAGGAGGAGACGGCCGGTGTGTACCCGGCTGTCTCCTAACAAGACGGGGCCCGGCGGCGGCGCTTTCGCTACTGGGCCAACCGCTGGGGCGGCACGATGAAGTCTATAGAGATCTCGTGCCGCCCCAACTATAGCGGCAGACGTACACCGTGGGGTTTTAGTCCGTGCGACTCGGACATAACCCACCCTCTCCCCCGGGAGGGTGGCGTATCCATAAGGGATTTCTCCACGTTAAAAAAAAAAAAAAACATATGTATATCACTATACTTTGTTTCGTTTAATATGTATGTTGTCTATATATTATATTTATTTTATAAAATGTTTTATATGTATGTTACCATGTACCAGCTGTTAATTTATGTGATATTGACTAGTTTTCTTTTACCTGTACACCCTAAATGACCTCCGACTCTGTTCCTTGAAACATATCCATCCAAAAGTTTTGCAGTAAACGCAGATTTTTCATCTATTTTTCAAGTCTCAGAAATCTAAAGTTTTAGATTTGTATAAATATAAACAAGACTTATAAATTAGTTCGCCAAAGAAGTTTGACTTCTGACATGTGTACTTTGTACGCACGCACTTTTTTTTCATAATTTATTAAATTGAAACAATAAGCTGCCTAAATTAGCCGTAAACTTATTTTTACGGTTACTTTGTATAATTATCAATTAAATAAGCTGCCGATTTGGTTTTACTACAAAGAATCTTAGCTGTATAAGTAAAAATCTATTGACGAATGTATGTAAGCAGATCACTTTAGAGCCGCTGTACCCCTTAGGCAATTTTTTTTATATCGTGTTTGTAATTTTTAGGACAAGATTTGTATAAAAAAAAATATTTGAAAAATCCTACGGTAAAATTTAAAAAAATTGCCATAAAATATTTCCATATAAAAAGTGAGTGAGACAGAAATCTCCAAAAATATTGACAGATTGATATTCAGTTTAATTGCCCTTTATTTGCACTATAAAGGGAAAATGTAGCATAACCTCAAAGTCTTCGTTGGTACACCTGTGCAAATCCGGGTGGCCAGCTACTTTTTTATATTAAATAACAGTGTTGTTGGCTAAGAAAAGACTGGCAGTCAAATGCTGCAGCTATAAAAATAAACCTATCAGTGCATGAAAACAGAATTTCAACATGAGAGTAGTAACTAGGTGGAAATTAGCAAAGGTCCCTACCACGTTGCTATGAATTCATCGTATCTTTCTTTAGAGAAGGTAAAACTGACGTCAATCGACACGATTAACCAAATATATATTAACTAAGGTATAATTGCTTCAAGTTTAAACATTCAAATAAAAAGCTTAGTGTTGTCCGGCGGTGAGTGTTAGTGGCTGCAACACAGTTATTAACTACAGCAGTCATTAACGCTCATGGAATTATTACTAGTAGTAACAAAAAAAAATTGTTTTAAAATGTATAGTGGTCGACGATAATCTGCTTCTTTTATATATAAAATTCTCGTTTCACAATGTTAGTTACCATACCTCTGAAACGGTTTGACCGATTTTTATGAAATTTTATATGCATATTCCGTAGGTTTGAGAATCGGCTACTATCTATTTTTCATACCCCTAAGTAATAAGGGTTGTCCACCCCTAACATTTATTTCTTATCTTTTTAACATTTTTTTAAATTTTAAATTTTGTTATAATGAGGCATTAAAAAATACATACAACCCTAAATTTTCACCGTTCTAACACCAACCCCTATTTTTAATAGTCATTTTAGTGATTCATATTTTTTCATCCCACTCGATAACTGATCAATTATTTTGAAAATTATTTCACTGTTAGAAAGGTATATTAGATTACGTTTTATTTAGGTAAATATATATTATATAGTAAATGGGGCGTGGAGATGAGGGTCAAAGGAGCAACCCAGTGGATATCGGGAAGACATTTCTTGCCAATATATATAGTATAGTTTCGAGTCACAATTGGACCCGATAAGTTACGCTACAATCGGATTTTAAGTTTTTTAAGATTTTTAGCGTTTGGAAATAAAATTGGAACTGGTAATAACCTATTTGGTGCAGACGAAGTTGCACGGGTCAGCTAGTAAATGTATATATTATTAGTGTTGAATCATCATTTAAATAAAATTTGAGTAAAGACGTATAAATTTCGTTTCATACAAACTAAACCATAACCGTAGTTTTCTATTTACATACAACTAGCGGGCACGGCAGACGTTGTCCCGACCTGATTAAAAAAAACCTTGACAAATTATATACCAAAACGATCTTCATGACTCACTTTATCCACTGGTGAACACCGCAAGAAGATCCGTTTAGTAGTTTTTGAGTTTATTGCGAACAGACAGACGCGGTAGGAGACTTTGTTTTATACTCTGTAATGAAATATTTTTATGCTAAGAAAGTACGGATATAATACTGAAAAACTAATATTTTATAATTCCACTCTAGCAAATTAATATAACTCTATGTGTTTACAATATTTTTTATATTTCCATGTAAAGGAAAAAGGCTTATATAAAAAAGGCTTTTCAATAAAATTTAGCGGCACAAGGAAGCGTCTCTTTCTTACTGTGAGAGACCGCATCATAGGATGTTATCTGTTGATACTAGAAAATATGGTAAAGAATTTATTGGTAATATCAGTATAGGGATACGATAGGCGTTTATATTAGATTTCAAGCTCGGGCCGTACTCCGATTAGCGATATCTGGCTGATCTCCACACGGCTTGACATGGGAGGTCAGGAATTGATTTTAAACTTTCTATTTACGTACTTATTTTAATGGCTTATTCTTGTGACGACATACGTGTGCTTTATGATATATTTAGAATCAAATTTATTATTTACTAGCGGGCCCGGCGGACGTTGTCCCACCCTGATAATAAAAATAAACCTTGACCAATTATATACCTACTAACTATATAACTTTTTTTTTTAATTTACGTGAGGAAATCCTTGATGGATACGCTACCCTCTCGGGGGAGAGAGTGGGTTATGTCCAAATCGCACGGACTAAAACCCGACGGTTTACCGTCCGCCGCATGGTAGGGGGTCGCCCAAGGAGACGGTGCCTGTTAATCCGAGACTATAATGTATATTGCATTATTAACGACAGTGATATTAAACTAAAAATCTGTAGACACGTCATTAGCGCTTCGACAACGTTTTGTTAAAACTTGGCTAGCTAGCATCCTTCAGCGACCGCGGTGCATTTAATATGAAAACTTTATAAAGCCAGGGTTCAATACGTATTTAACTTTTTTGTAATAACACCGCATATGTTTAACGGCAGTCCACCCGTATCTAAGCAACATATAACTATTTCTTTTTCACCACCGATATTGAGAATATGCCATCTTACTTCCACATTTTATCTAAGACTTGTGGCGTTACAATATTACTTTACATATGCGTGCGTTATCGTGCCATTTGTTTTGTCAAATTATCATGTAGGTAACGTATCTACAGCTCTTTATAGTTATAATAAAATTGATTAACGAAATGTAATAATTATATCAAGTGTGGAATACAATATCTCTCATAGGATTTATTTATCTTTGAAGTGGAAACTTTATTTTATGTATATTGAATAGTGTTCGAAAGTGAACCGTGACAGTTAATCGGGTTTACTCGGGTCCACTCGACATCAAATGCGTTCGGGTCGGTGACGCACTGAATCGTATATACTCGATGCTATTCGTCATCAACCACGTTTACTGTCTAATTTTTTTTTGCATGCACAATCACTGTCGCAAAACCGTCCGCATAAAATGAGCGCACAATTCGAAATTTTATTATAATTTTATATCATAGGCCTCTTCCCGAAGGAAGTTATGAAGATAATCACCACGCTAATCCACGACGTATTGTAGATGTAAAACTCCGATTCACAGTTCAAAATTGTGCGCTCATTTCAAATAGTCACTTGTCACTCGCGTCCTTACACGGTCGTAAAAAATGACTAAGTATTCTTAAATAAAATGTAAAAATATTACGTCAAGAGCGTTAAAAAAGGGATCGTATTTTTGGGTAAGTAAAAGAGTTCATTGATTTGTTTTTGTTGTTTTCTGACTATATTTTTTATTTTATTTTTGTCTAATTTATGCCTGATGGTAAGCACAGTACAATCCAAAAATAATGGCGACCACCGAGTGATATACTATCCATCGCCGGTCGCCGCTGTCATAGCGGCCTGCGAAAAGCTGGATATGCACAGGCTGATCCCGAAACGTAACCCGCAGAAGCGAATCACTATGACGGGCTTTTTCACTATATACATGGTGGTTGCCACCCAGTCAGGCTGTGAAACCCTACCACCCCGCTTTCGCCATTGCCTCGCTCGTTATTCAGCAGGGTGCACCACGTGCAGATGAGGTTGGCTTGGGTGTCTCAAGTCGTATGATGTTATTCGACAACCTTACATCCCAAATATATACTACTGACTAAATATAGCAGCAATATGTTATTTTAATTTAATTCCTCTCATATAAATAAATATTAGATAATACAAAACTACCGTATTATTATTCAATGAAGTAGTTTTTTTATTGTGTTTAATTTTTATAATTAATGTTTACGTACTTCAGAACTTTATCAACAAATTTATTAATAAATATTTTTAACAAATGTTTATACGTTATATATTAATAATATAGAGTATACATAATATATAGAGGATTTTGTTTATAACGACCTCGGTTGTAACGACTCTTTGGTTACAGCGACGTCAGACTTACATGCCTTGAATTTAAAGATAATGATAACAAACTCTTGTTCTTTTCCAGAACGTTAATAATATTGTCTTGTTCTCTTTAGATCGTTCATAATAGTTTTATGATATTCGCCCCCACAAAACAAGGTACTCGTTTTTGTTTTTTAGAGAAGTTAATCTGATCTTTCCAGACAAAAGTCAGAACAAGTGTAGTTTTCCTGCGAGAATCGGTGTGCGGTTCACTTCATTGCGAACGCAGGAATCACAAAAGTATTAATATATATTATTCCTACCAAACAACATATTTAATCATCTTAAAACACGTAACTTTTCACGGAAGAATACATAATGATCAACCGTTGTATGATGGTATAGCATTTCCTAATGCTCGCTTCGATTATATATACGTTCAAGATATCCTCTTTATCGATTTAGGTCATTACATCGCCACTCATTAAGGCACCGTAAGCTTTTAAAACCTATTGGAATAACTGAAACACTAACGTTAATACAAAACACAATTAATTTTAAAAGACATACGAGCCTGTTTGAAACTGTCCCTCCCCCGGGAGGGTGGCGTACCCATAAGGGACTTCCCCACGTTAATAAAAAAAAAGTGCGTGCGTACAAAGTACACATGTCACAAGTGAAACTTCTTTGGCGAACTAATTTATGTCTTGTTTATATTTATACAAATCTAAAACTTTAGATTTCCGAGACTTGAAAAATAGATGAAATATCTGCGTTTACTGCTAATGACGTCACTTCCGATATATACCTGCGTGACGTTACATCTGTAAAAAAATTACCCTCATGCGCCTAAAGAAGTTTCACTTTAAAAAAAACAAGGTACTCGTTTTTGTTTTTTAGAGAAGTTAATCTGATCTTTCCAGACAAAAGTCAGAACAAATGTAGTTTTCCTGCGAGGGCGGTGTGCGGTTCACTCCATTGCGAACGCAGGAATCACAAAAGTATAATATATATTATTCCTACTAAACAACATATTTAATCATCTTAAAACACGAAACTTTTCACGGAAGAATACATGATGGTCAACCATTGTATGATGGTATAGCATTTCCTAATGTTCGCTTCGATTATATGCGTTCCAGACAGCCTCTTTATCGATTTAGGTCATTACATCGCCACTCATTTAGGCACCGTAAGCTTTTAAAACCTATTGGAATAACTGAAACACTAACGTTAATACAAAACACAGTTAATTATAAAAGACATACGAGCCTGTTTGAAACTGTCCGATAAACGTTGCGGATGGTTCGCGTCGTAACAATGAGTTCTGAATTCATGAACGTATGATATGTACACAAAACAACCTCAACAGAAGCACAACAACTGATGTAGGCACTGTTTACCAGATAAGGAACTATTAGAAGACATTCACACGACAAACATGCCGATATATAGTTAACTCAGAAGCCATAATTATTGTCAATAGTCTGTTCACGATTACATAAATTGTGCTTTATTTAATTAGAGCTTTTGGAATCCTAAGTAACGTTTTAAATGCGAATGTAAGTTTGTTTGTTTATTACGCTTTTATGTCTCAACTATTCATCCGATCATTATAGATCTATTAAACAGACTAAAAAATATTTAGTTATACAAAAAGAACGTGTATATATTCATTAGCTTTGACATGTATGTGGACCGTGAACTATTTATTTATGGTAAAATACTCTTTGGTTTATTTAAAAAAAATTAGGAGGTTAGATGTCAATGTTTAAATATAAGAAAAGGGTTTAAGATTGACGAATCAAGAGAGGACGTTACGCTAATATTATAAAGATCTCAAGACGATATAAAAATTTCAAATTTAAAGACTTGTTTGGTTTGAATTGCTGGAAATCCCACGTATATCTATATAGACTATATGCTGTATTGGGAATCTTATGCTACAATAAAAAAAAAGAAATAAAGTGGAGTCTCACTAATCCGACACTATTGAAAAGTAGGGAGTGTCAGATTATTGGAATATTCGGATTAGTGAGACTCTACTTTATTTCTTTCTTTTTTGAAGTTATACTTCTTTTGGCGTTAGGGAAAAACGATGAGAGTAAATTTTTACGATGCGCGCGCACACCGTCACGAAAAACCGACACCCTGAAGTTATTTCTACAAATGTAGAATAAAGCCAAAGATAAAATTTTTGAAAGGATTTTTATCTTATTATGCCAAAGAAGTATAACTTCTAACGCGTCTACATAAGTACACACACACTTTTTTTTAAATTGTGGAATGTAAGCATCGTTTATTATGTTATGGAGTGATTTTTGTATAACACTGTATCGGGAGCAAGATATGAGAGGAGTTTGAATATGTAATATCTTTTTAAATATTATTTATGGTTGGAAGTGGTTTTTGTTTCTATTTTATTAATTCAAAAAACCATTGACATGTAAAAGGTTGTTGATAAGACTGGTTGTAAAAAGTAGAAATAAATCTGTTGTTATTGCCAAAACTCTGCAGTTTTTCTGAGTTGAATATCTGATTCCTTTAAGCATAACAAAAAGACTGCATTGTACTTAGTGGTAAAAAGAGTGCAATCCAAAAACAATGCTAACCGTCAAATGGATCTGTCAATTGCTGTTATGCCGCCCTGCAAGCATGCCCTCTGCAAATGCAAATGCAACAGTTGATAACGAAAAAATAAAAGGGATTCACTGTAATTAGTGAGTTAGTGTAAAATTATACAGAAATGAGTTAAGCGAATGTTCAAGAATAAAAAGAACCCACGGAAATTAATATTTTCTTTTTTTATTAGATACGTGAGTTAGTTATAGTGGTTGGATAGTTCTACCCAGTGGAATGTCAATTCGATGTCCGTAGGTTCGAACATCGGCATATATCAACGAAATTGTATGTACATGTATCAAATCACGCACATTTACTAATTGAGTTCAATAGCAGTAGGTATCGGTTGGCGGTTAAGAAAGACAACAGACATACTGAGGAAACCTGAACCTGAGAAGTGTTCCTTTAGTATCATCCTATGTAGAACTGTGGATTTCTCAGAGTTTAAAATAGCCAATACGTCGTGGACTGGCGCGGTGATTATGTTTATACCTTCCTTCGGGAAGATACCTATGACCCTGCAGTGACTCAATCTTACAGGCTGAAGTAATTTGATGAATAGTAAAAGTCACATTTTGTATCAATTATTTCTCATCAACATTTTATTATAACCGTGAAAATACACTGTCAAGTCGTACTCTAAATAAATGAAATTTTCTCAAGATCATCTATCATAATTTTATAGTGAGTGAACAGCATGTCTAGCAACGCATTTTATTAAAACTTCGTTTAAACAAAATCAGAATTGGCAACATTCAAGTATGGACATTGCCAAAATAAATGTTTGTACGCAGATTTTTATGCAATAAACTCCCTCATGACGCAAAATGTTTTATTATAAACATCTACTAGCGACCAGTACGTACCTAATATTTACCATCGTTTTTTTATATCTCGAAATAAACATAATATTCATCCTGCCATATATAAGGAAAGCGCGGTGGTTTTACGCTTGAACATTGTCTCAATGTCACAGCAGAAAGAATAACACAAAAACCTACACTGATAAGTGTTAAGACTGCACTTATTCAGCGCTAAAAACAGAAGGTGACTACGCGAAAAATCCGATAACGTAGCTGGGTTTCTCCAAAATCCAAAAAAAATCTAGATACACATATTTATTTTAAGCAAGTATGGAATATCATATTCAAACAACAATTCGTGACTCTAGAATTTTCGTTATTAACAATAAACTGTCACCTTACCATGAACAATAAATAGATATATAATTGTTAATTCGTAGGTTATCTAGTAGTCCAGTGAAATTGTAAAGGCCTTGCCAGGTTAAAAGTGTAGTCAGTTCGAAAAAAAATAATCGTAAGTTATTTTCAGAACAATGATTATATCCTACCATTCCTACTATACATATATAGGTAATACCTATAATATAGCTACCATATTATCTATATACAAATAATTTTACTCTGCGGTACATTTAAATATAATTACATTAGTTGAGTTTTTGGCGGGATTTTGGTCTGTCATGTAGTGGATTTTATATATTATTCATAATCTTGTATTACTTGACTGTATATTGTGTAAAATTGGTGGTGTTTTATGTAATATAGTTTGTTTATTGTGCATAAGTGAAGTGAATGGAGAATAATACCACGGACCATGAATTCTGAGATGCCACAAAACTCCATGGAAAGTTCTAACAAAATGGCCGCCATCTTGTTAGTTCATTGTAATTATATCAAAAAACTTGTAATATCGATACTCACTTGACAATGGCAGTAATAGTCTGCTAGATTGGTTGCCAAAATAAAGTAAAAAAAAATTACATAAGATTTATTATTATTAATATATTAATAACCAATACACTAGGTCTCCAAAAATCTATTCTTTAAAATACCAGTTAAATACTATGTTATGTATAGGTTACATCTGAAGAATACTGTTTACTGACACTGGCAAACGTTTCTGCGGTGCAGCCAGAAAAAATATATACAGGTAACTAGAGAATCAGTTTCTTTTGAGCCATCACCGCTATGTATACTTTACACTCAATGTTATCTAAAAGGACATGTACAACTCATCGCTGTTATTAGACTATTTTTTGTCATATGGCCTTCTTACTTCCTAGACGTGTTTTCTGTAATCAACGAACTAGCAGCTAGATATCAAATTCAAAGTAGAATTAATCAATTTATAAATAAGAATAAGTATGCGTTGTTTAATCGTGAAGATTTTGTTTTGTTGCAGAGTGCAACATAACCAACTTATATATTTTCTTAAATTTCATTTTAGCAACCAACTTCTATATTATTAGAATAATTATCAAATAGTAAAAGTTAGTAGTATAGTAAATTACAAGTATTTTGGATTCATGTCAATATTTTAATGTTCTAACAAAATGGTGGCCCCTCTGTTAGAACTTTCCATGGAGTTTTTGTGGCATCTCAGAATTCATACTCCGCGGTATCTTTCCCATGCACTTTGCTTGTGCACACTAACCAAACTATATTACGTGAAACACCACCAATATTACAAAATATAGAGTAAAATAACACAATATGAATAAAATATAAAAAATATGACATGATCCCAAAATTCCCCATTAGTATCATCGTCTATATATTAATACGTGAAGCCTAAACTTTGTATCCCTTTTTAACGGAATTGCGCGAACGGATGAACATGAATTTTGGCATAGTTAAAGTTTATATGGAGGAGAAGTGCAGAAAGCTATTTATTTTATATAAAATGCATTAGAAGTACATTAAATTAATTAAAATATGCATTACTCACACTACTGCTTCAATTTTACACAACATATACACACATGTAAATAAAAAAGACATTTTGAAATCTGTCAATAAAGGACTTCAAAAAAGGTTGTGAAGGAGGTTGCTATGCTCGACTGTATGTATTATTTTACTCTTACGTTCCAATTACCCTTTTTCATTCTACATTCAACAATGAAATAAACCCTAATAAAATTCAAACTTAAAAAAATCAATGAACTATGGTCGAATGTCGACTACTGGGCGCCCACTAGTTATTAATTAATCTTTTAATATAATCAACATTTTTCATTGTCATAGCAACTGATCACACAATTTATTTTTTCATTTCCAGGCGTCACACCCGCCATTACAGCAAAACGTGCTAATGAAAAAGTAACCAAAAAACAATACATAAGTGCTAATTTTTATGTACTTAATTTATTATGGATATCTCGTTTTTCCTGGTATAATGTACGATATTGTGTTCTGTAATCCTATTGCTATGAAGAATAATCGTAGTAAATGTGTTTTATTGAATAATATTATTCTATAGCATACTAGCTACGAATATGGCGATTGGTTAATTGTGTAAAAGTTGATTCGCTTCAGCTCTATCTAATGACAATGTATAGGAAAATACAGAACGCGGATCGAACCCATAATATTTAGACCAGCCACTACAAACCTGTCAAATGCAACATTTTTTTTTTTGCAACCAATTATTTAGATTATTACTGCCATTGTCAAGTAGTTAATAGTATTACAAGTTCTTCTTCTATTCCATTTTCGGCAATCAGTCATCTAGTAGACTATTGCTGCCATTGTCAAGTGAGTATCGATATTACAAGTTTTTTGATATAATTTCAGTGAACTAACAAGATGGCGGCCTTGTTAGAACCTTCCATGGAGTTTTTATGGCATCTCAGAATTCATGGTCCGTGGTATTATTTTCCATTCACTTCACTTATGCACAATAAACAAACTATATTACATAAAACACCACCAATTTTACACAATATAGAGTCAAGTAACACAAGATTATGAATAAAAAATAAAATCCACTATATGACAGACCAAGATCCCGCCAAAAACTCCAAGATGCAACTATTGTCATGCATACACGATCTTATCTATCTTATTCTTATATAAGTAAAATACCATCATTTTGAGGTCTGCCGTTATGCGCATATCACTCAAAAACTACTGCTTAGATTTTAATAAAAAATTCGTTTTACTTTTCAGAAATACGAAATTTATCTAAATTAAAAATTATCACGATATATTACTTTAACGTCTAGTTGTTAAAGTTTAAAGTAACTACATTTTTATAAGTACTACAAAAGACTGAAGGATTTTTCTGAACAAAATATATTATGCACTCAATTGTTTTTTTTTAAATATTACTATTGTCATGCATACATGATCTTATTTATCTTATTCTAATATAAGTAAAATGCCGTCATTTTGAGGTCTGCCGTTATGCGCATATCACTCAAAAACTACTGCATAGATTTTAATAAAAAATTCGTTTTTTTTTTCAGAAATACGAATTTTATGTAAATTAAAAATTATCACGATATATTACTTTAATGTCTAGTTATTAAAGTTTTAAGAAACTACATTTTTTATAAGTACTACAAAAGACTAAAGGATTTTTCTGAACAAAATATATTATGCACTCAAATGTTTTTTTTTAATATTATTTCATAAAATATGTTCTTAAGATAATAGACAACGCAGAGGAAGTCACGGGTATCAGCTAGTTGAAAATAAATATGCATAAATTAATCTCCTACAGATAGCAATTTATAGACTGAACTAAATAACTGTTTTCCTTGTACGAATCTAGGCAACTTAACTGAAGTAAATAACAAATTGATATGGTCTGTGCATTATTAAAGTAATTACAGATATAAAAACAAAATCATAGACACGTACATTTTTCAATAATAATTTTCCGCTCTTTTGTTTACGCTTTATTAAACGTCTCGTGTACAGTAAAATTAATCAATGCTATAAATGGAATAACGTTTTCCTTTTTCATTGTAATTCTGCGCGATTTTAAATTCTTTTAGGTGTAATTCCTGGACGGTGAGAAGTTACTATACTGGAGAATATACAACTACTTAATGCAATGATGCTACTTAAATTACTATGTACAAGAATTGATTAATTATAATGTACATAAGCACAA
Source organism: Antheraea pernyi (assembly GCA_015888305.1). Classification (NCBI taxonomy): domain Eukaryota; kingdom Metazoa; phylum Arthropoda; class Insecta; order Lepidoptera; family Saturniidae; genus Antheraea; species Antheraea pernyi. Next base: position 117,060 of record MU159407.1, on the reverse strand, counting down.
TTAAAGTTCTTTTCAATTCATCTCCAAGGGGTTTTAATAGGGAGTTGAAAATAACGACGTGTTCAATCAATCAATTTGCCATATTTTTTTAACTTCATTTGATTTGCCCCGTATAAAGAATTCTAAATTAAATTATTCATTATAGGAGCGATATCTGGAAGTGACTCAAGGAAGTGATCACTAAAAATCAGTTGACCCAACTGTTCGTTTGCCTCTAATAATATATTTTAAAAAAACTATTCCACGTGTACGAAGTCGCGGGAAAAAGCTAGTGATGACATATTTTTACGAATATACATAGTTACAAACCAATATCTGAATTGAAGAATTAAGAATTAATTTTGATTTAAAAGAATCACATAACAAGAAAACGAACAATCAACGTATGGCGCCGCATTGATGGTACCGACTTCTCCTATCGACGCGTATATAACACAAACAAATGTTACATACAATGGACTCGTCCATTGTATTTCAGTTCAATAATAGCAAATATTTATGTTACTCATGTATCAATACCCTAACCTATTCAGTAGAATAGTTTAATAGGATCTTTAGATGATTTTACTAAAAAGAACTCATTGAAGATTGGTAATTGATCGTATTAAAATATGCCTTTAATTATAATCGACCAATTATAAGGGGCGGTTCCATTGCGACGTCTTTGAAATGATATAAACTATTGTATTACAAAAATAATTAGATTTCCATTATTTATAGGTTATATCACGATGATTTCGTTTAATGTAAACTTTTATAATGTAAATGTTTTCTAATTTGTTTCTTCATTCATAATTCTATGTATCAATTACTAGTCGTTGATGACTAAAACCAAGATATATTTTCCTGGAGTTTCGGTATTAATACTCCCGGAATCAATTGGCCGATGAGTAAGTGTATCATGTAGGTATCGTTTCAATTGAAATAAGTCCATATGAAGTAAATATACGTAGTTCTTATTAATGCAATGAATTAATGAATACTTTATTGAACTTTTGGGTTTGTACCCTAGCGAACTTAATGCTACAAAGCATTTTCTCCCAGCTAACCAGCGGAATTGTTATCAATCAAAAAGTTTTGTAGGTATACGAATACATATCCTATTTCTTGTAAAAACTAACTATTGCTTTTGATATAGTAAATTCCACTTATAAATAATAAGTAATTGGCCACCTGTAAGTGCAATATCATATTGGAATCTGTGCTAACTAATTTTATAAATGTGAGTGTCAGTTCGTTTGTTTCGCTTTCACCCCTTAACGATCCAACCGATAATCATTAAACTTAGCGTACACATTGTGAGAAAAGGGTTTGTACCCTGGCGAACTTAATGTTACAAAGCATTTTCTTCCAGCTAACCAGCGGCATTGTTATCAATCAAATAGTTTTGTAGGTATACAAATACATATTCTATTTCTTGTAAAAATTGGTAACTATTGTTTTTGATATAGTAAATTCCACTTATATATAATAAGTAATTGCCCACCTGAAAGTGCAATATCATATTGGATTATGTACTTACTAATTTTATAAATGTGAATGTCAGTTCGTTTGTTTCGCTTTTACCCCTTAACGATCCAACCGATAATCATTAAACTTAGCGTACACATTGTGAGAAAAGTACATAGAAAATACCATTTATTCAGAAAAAGTACAATTCCAGAGGAATTGGTTAAATCTACATTAACTAACGCAAGCAAAACCGTGGGCAAAAGCTAGTCTGATAATAAAACCACGTAAATTTGAATGTTAAAATGGAAATTAAGAATATTCGGCTGAGTGCCTTAAGTGCTCGCCTTAGTAGTTCGGTGAAGCTGTAAAGTCCGCAAGATTATTAGCATAGTCAGTTCGAGATTATTGTGAAATTGTTACCGATATCAACAGTAGAACAGTTATTGTTGATTAAACGGTACGTAACCTAAGCGTATACACATTATTGAAATTTATGTTGTTTGTCCGCACTTACTAGCTAGACTGATAAAGAGAGGATTTTTCAAAGTATTCACTTGGCCGACTAGGATACACATAATTTTGTTATCTATAAAGGCAAAGCATTGACAAAATTACAACTAAATAAGTAAAATTCCACATTTAATCCAGATACCATTTTTACAAGAAAAAACATAAGGGCACGTTTAAAAACGTTTCAATTATTTTCTTCACTGAATAACAAGGGACAAATGTTCCAGGGATCGGCAGGTAAAGATTTCAACCTGTGTTATGCAGACGCAACGACCACACAGCTAGATAGAACGGCTCACGGCTTTAATATTGTGATAAATTGCGCTAAATATACATACAATTATATTTCAACAAAAAGTTTCGAGTCCGCAATTTATACGCTTTCTAAACATTATTAAAGCAGATTATATGTCTTCATAATTGTAAAAAAATACTTATCTTTTCTATTTACTACTAAAATATATACGTTGTTTTTAAACAATAAAATACTATCGTATTAAGTTTGCCATTTGCTCCCGAAAGGCGTTCTAATTTTAACAAACACGTGGTTACGGAGGGGACATCGCTCGGAACATTGTATTCGTTCAACAGGCTGATTTGGGGTCAAACGCCGCACGTCTAGACACCATTTTTATACGAATGTCATTGATGGTTCCCCATTTTTATTCATGAATGGATATTAATTCAAAGGTTTATTATTAAAATTTACAATATTATATCCGCTTACTCGTTCTTTGTGCGTAAAAGTATATAAGGCTCATTACGGTAGAACGTGTTTAATTTAGAGAAAGTCAATGTTAGTTAAATGTTAGGAAACTAAAGTGTGAGTACACAAAGAAATCATACACTTATGATTTTCCTTCAAAATCATCTAACTCCGATACAAATTATGATGAAAAATAACACAGAAAAGTTGTGCAATATGTTTTCAGTGTGAATAACGTGGAAATGGTGTTACGAATTAAATATGTTATTTTACTTACGATTGCATCGATTTTCCTCTCGAAGTTCAGAAATCAGCCTTTGACGTGAATGACACCAAGGGGACTACATTTGAATAGGCACTGTTTAGGGCTTTCGTGGCGAACTACAATGAGCCCTGCAGTTACACGACCGCTCTTTATTACATCTAAATGACGAGTGTGAACGAGTCGCAAGCTGTGATCGCAAGCGTTCGCCTTGACTCGAGCTCCGCTGACGGTATCATAGAGGACGACATCGGACCGAGCGCAAGCGATTGTTCCTCTGGCATTGTAAGCTGTGTTATATGATATATCTCGCAAAATACACAACCCCAGCATCAATAAAATTTAGAACACCATGAGAGATTTATTACAGTGTTATTATGATAGATCTGCGATATAACGAAGAACAGAAAACATTAGTAAAAGATATTAATACGTTTATGTACAATTCTCATAGCATTTGACGTCAGTGTGACCTTAACATTAACATAAGTTCTTTTTTTTCAATTATTGTAATTTCTATAGTCCATTTATGCCATTAATATTATCCAAGGCTTAATTTTTTTATCCAAAACAACCGACGATGCTGTTACTACACTTATTATTGATTTATATTTTTTATTTTTCCGTAATATTTTAAATACCATGCACATTGTGCTGCAACCTTTACTACAATTGTAGCATTACGTACATCATAACATTTTACACAAATAATTATTTCAACGTTGTCCACAAAAGCTACTAGAGGTCGCTATACACAATTATAATAGTAATACTAAACATTTCTGTATTGGCAAAATACAAATATTATTTACTTCTTTCCCGTTATTATCTATATTAATTGTGGGCCATTTCATTTGTTATATGTAGTTTTTCATTAATACTTAACTCTTAAGTACAAGTCTTTTGCTGATTTAAATTACTTCTACTAAATTTTATTTTACCGCTGCCGCTTTATCCAAAACGTAAAAACGTAATGATTTAGCCCAAAAAATCATATGAAAAATGTATATATCAATAAAAAATCAAAATTTCAGAGATTATCCCAGACAATAAAAAAAAACGTGTTATTAATTATATTTATTATTATAGATTAGAAACAATCGATTAACTCGCGATGGTCTTATACGCATAGTGAGAAATCCTTCATAAAAGCTTCCATCGCCTTCAAGATTTACTTCGAAAACCGTTAATGTACATTTGCCTACTAATGCAACTGTTATATTGAATTTGATTGTAAGTTATAATTTCTTTATACATATAATTCTTTTGTCCGTGTATATGCGACTGAACTCCTTCGAAACGTTTGGCTGAATATATTTTGATGAAATTGTATGCGAGTGTTCAGGTGGATTCAAGAATGGTTTAGATTTACAATTGGACCCGGTAGATGGTGCTTCGGTTCAATTTTAGTTTATTTTTATTATCAAGGCAGGACAACGTCCGTCGGGCCCGCCGGCACGGCCGTTGCTGGGGAGGCAATGCCCTACGTTAAAAATACCAAAAACTAAGCTATATAAACTAAATACATTAGGTCCTTACCTTACCTATGAAATTGCCGTTTTGTATAAAAAAATTTAAACGAATTTTTTTCATGTATTTTTTATGTGTATTAATTGAAGTAATCACCCATGCAATCAATGCATCTTTGCCAACGCAATGGCAGTTTATTGATTCCCTTCTTAAAGAAATCAGCTGGACGGGAGGCAACAAATTCTTCAAAGGCATTTTGTACTGCCTCTCGGGTATTTAATTTTTTTCCCGGCAAGGAGTTATCAAAATTCTGAAAAAAGTAGTAGTCTGTAAGCGCAAGGTTTGGTGAGTAGGGCGGATGACGGAGAACTTCCAACCCCAGTCCGTGCAACTTGGAGACCGTCTGCTGTGCAGTATGAGGTCGCGCGTTGTCGTGCAGGAGCAGCGGAGACGAGTGATTGACCAATGCTGGGTGGAGATGTGCCAGCTTCTCCATCATTGTGTTCAATTCTTCACAGTACACATCTGCAGTAATGCTCACCCCGTATGGTAAGAAGCTGTGATGAATCACACAGGCGCTAGACCACCAAACAGTGACCATATCTTTTCTAGGGGAAAGTTTTGGTTTAGGGCCTTGTTTAGGTGCTGAACCAGGATCGAACCATTTTGCTGAGCCCTTGCGGTTATCAAACAGAATCCATTTTTCATCGCAGGTAACAATGCGGTTCAAAATTCCTTCATTTGTGTATCTGTTGAGCAGTGCAAGGCACGTCTCGACGCGTACTTCGCACTGGCGATCATAGAGTTCGTGTGGCACCCATTTGAAAAGCTTTTTTACCTGCCAATTTGACGCAAATGGATCAATATTGTTTTGACTCTAACGTCGAAAGCTGCTGCTAATTTAGCCGTAGATTGTGTATCATCGCCTTTAATTCGTCATTGTCGCCCAAAGTCTTCAGACGACCGCGAGGTTCATTTTTCAGTTCGAAATTTCAAGAACGGAAGCGAGCAAACCAATAACAGATGGTGTGTTGGTTTGTAGTGTTAGCTCCGTACACGTCGTTGATGTTGCGTGCCGCTTGTGCCGCGTTGCTGCCACGACGGTACTCATATTCCATAATTACTCGAATTATTAACGTATCCATGATGACAAAAAGATTGAAATGCGATGAAAATGTAACACTAATCAATAAACAAATGACTACT
>MU159407.1:79852-96654 GCA_015888305.1 Antheraea pernyi | reverse complement strand
CAGGTAAACTTGTCCCTCAACTGTATTATTTTTTTATTAGTCATAATTATATAACATATTTCAAAATTCATATTAAATACGATATACATCGCACTAATAAACATTCAAAACAAAAATAAAGAGATAGTTTTGATTTTTTTAGTTTTTTGGTATAGTAACATTGTGGTAATTTTTGGTAACGGAAAGGTTTTCCTTACAAACTCTGTATGTCCCTGGGAGCACTCCGTTATAATAAACATTAAATAATTTCATTTTATACTATACCAACCTACCCTAAATAAAGTATTAGCATAAAAATAGTATTGTTAATATTCATAAAATATGCCGTAAAACCCGTAGGTATCGAAATTTAGTTAATAACTATTTTTTTAAACTTTGTCCCGCGTGCTGCGTGAATCTGTCGGGAATACTCTGTTACTGAGTAAATCACAACTTCAAATATATATGGCGTTGTTTAGGCTTTGTACTAGCTTGGGCGGGATGTCTGTATTATTACTTGTTTTCCGGGAGAGCTGTGGAGGGATATAGGAGGTGTCAGTCGGCCGCGAAGTTTTCAACCTGCTGCGTATTTTTATTATGCATCTACTTTGTTACCTACCTATTTACGTAAGTAAATAACGTATTTTTCATTATTTTAGAGTCAATATGTTGTCAAAGAGGTTAATAATCTAAATATGAAAGAAAAAGTGTAATTTACGCTTTACTTTATCATTTATGTGTTATGGCATGTTAAATTTACTACTCTGTTACTGTGCAACTCTGTTACCAACGCGTAGTAACTGTAGTTCACTGAAGAGGCTGGAGTACTAAAATATAGAAATTTAAGTTGTTTTGTCAGTGCGGCTTTTGCTCTTGGATGCATCCTAAGCACTACGTTCCATTAAAAATTAAAAACTGCAGTGGCACAATAAACTCCTTCCACTTGCGACAACAATTATCTGTCTGATATTAGCAATCTTTATCAAAAGCGACCAAAAGGATTTTACAACATTATCTACAGCTCGGATTCCGATGATGATGCTGCTCTAATATCATTGAAAGAAAAACCTTCTAGCACTTATTTGTCAGAACAACTCGTAACATCAAAACAAAATGAAGATGCTTTGATCTAAAAGGAAAATATTCATGTCAATAAAATAAAACTAGGTGTCTGTGTCTTGGTTAAAATTTCCACCTTAAAACAGGATTATGTATGCCTGGGTAAAGCCTTATCTGAAGTAGAAGATGATGAAGTTAAAATTATGTTTTTTAAGTCAATCAATTATTCTGCAACAAAATTCAAATTAGTGGAGTCTGATTTGTCTTGTGTCTTTTAATAATTTACTTGCTATTGTTCCAGAACCTAAATAGTCTGTAAAAGTAAAAGAATATATTACCATTTTGATATGGCTTTAGACATATTTGAAAAATGAGTAACTTACATTTTCCAGTAACCCTTTCAAGAATATTTGATATTATTTTTATAAAGTTAAATTATAGATTGGTAAATACCAGTCACAAAGCTTATTCACTATTATTCATATTATACATATATTGAGATCATCGCGTTCAACCAAACAAACAGACTCTTCAGCTTTATATATTAGTATAGATTACAATAATAAGATAATATTTGTGCCTTTTGTATATCAGTGTAGTATCATAACATAATATAAAACAAAGTCCTCTACCGCGTCTGTCTGCCTGTTCGCGATAAACTCAAAAACTACTGAACGGATTTTCATGCGGTTTTCACCAGTAATTAAGTACCAGTACACCAGTAAGTAAGTAGGTAATGTGATTAATAAGGATGGTTTTGGTATACAATTTGTAAAGGAGTTTTTTTTTATAATCAGGGCGGGACAACGTCTGCCGGGCTCACTGGTTTCAAGTATATATGTAACGTATGTACGTTTTTTGAAATTTAAATATGACTATGATTTTTTTATACACGATCATTGATAAATCTGTTTGAAATTTAATATGTATTGTATGTGTTTATGAGTTTGCACTATTTGCATGGTCATATGCACACGTCCACTTTGAGAAACTGACAAAATATAAGAAAAAAAAAAACCCAGAAAATGCAATCTAAAGTTGGATAGTTTTCCGTTACATAAAAATGGCAATAAACAAGCAAACCATAATCTTCAAGAACTTTGTTTTTAACCGGAACAAACAATTGTAAGGCTAAAAGAGCCCATCAGACTTCGCAACTATATAATAATAATCATAAATACAGCGGTACAATAAAATAATCCCAAGGAGGGTTGATGTCAGGCAGGCGGCCGATCGTAAAAATTAAGCCAAATCATATACCACAACATGAGAAACATGTTGTACCGACCCTACTTATGTGGGATAAGGGTAAGAAGAAGAAGAAGATTTTAAGTTGTTATAAAATATTTTACGTTGTTATAAATAAATTACAGGACTGACCATTGAACTTAGCATCCATTTAGATCTCACTTCTTTTGTCGTTGAAGTCAACAACCAAGGCATTTATCATCATAATATGATCATACGATCATAAATTCGTGCTCGATCAGCCTAAGATTACATTATTGAAATGGTTCCTCCGACTATAAACATCTAAGAAAACAAAACGCAGCCCGATATCACGTTGCGTTCTTATCGCCCGACTGTATCTCATGACGTCCTATGATAACATAAAAAATCGTTTGCATTCGAGTCGCGCCACGCTTTAATAACTAAGGAATTTGTTGCTTCTAACAAATAAATAAGGGGTTAAGTATATATTAACTTGCATATCATAGGAAGGGTGCGATGTTCAGGTAACAAAACATCTCTGCCGCACCACCTAAGTACCTATTAGAATCGTCTGCTTCGTTCATTTACCAATCAATAACGAATAATTTATTTCTTACTTGATGACCTTCAGACTATTTGGACAGATTAGAGAAATATCTAAAAGGTTTCTTCTTCTAGATCATTAAAATGGTTCTTTCAATAAAAAACCCAGTGCTCAATAACATTGTTCTCTTATCACCCTACTGTATCTCGTGACATCATATCATAAATAATAATTAAGTCTCTGAGGCGAGAATTAGTTGAAAAATAAACAAAGGGTTAAAGGTCAGTATATAAGCGCTAATGTAATTCTAAAAAAGTAACAATACAAAGCATTCCACAGCCATGACCTGCCTCAAAGCGTAACGCGTATTGTGTTTAGATATAATATGATAAGCAGCAGTTTAGTGAACCCGCCTAATTCCGACACTAGATTTGCTGTTATCTAGAGAGTATATATAGTATGTTTGTAGATTGCTACTAATTGCTTACAAATATTGTTATAATATTTATCCTAACGTACATTACATGATACACATATATATACACACATATAAACAACGTACATTACCTATAAGCATATTAAAATTAACTGTCCAACCTGGCTTCGAATGTGCGTGCGCGGCCTTACTAATGAAAAAGCAGACATCTTCCTTACACTGTAACAACTATGTAAATAATTTATAATAACAATACTTTTGAGTTACTGATCATATTCAGCCACCATTATTATTAAATAACATAACAAAAATAATTATTACAATATATATATATATTTTTATTGTAGCACGGCAAAGTGACTGTATTATACCTGATGGTAAGCACAGTACAATACAAATACAATGGCGACCACCGAGAGACACACTATCCATCGCCGGTCGCCGCTGTCATGCCGGCCTGCGAAAAGCTGGATATGCACAGGCTGATCCCGAAACGCGACCCGCAGAAGCGAATCCTTATGACGGGCTTTTTCGCCATATACATGGTGGTTGCGACCCAGTCAGGCTGTAATACCCTACCACCCCGCTTTCGCCATTGCCTCGGTCGTTAATCAGCAGGGTGCACCACGTGCAGGTGAGGTTGGCTTGGTATGATATTTTTCGACACCCCTTACACCCCAATTAAATTATTACTAAATGTTGGTTATTTTCGGTGGGCGTCATAATTTGTTATATTTCTTTATTGTTATAACAAATATCCTTCGGCTCTCAAGGTGACACTATTACTTCAAATGTAACAAACAGATAGACAGAATTATTAGAATTTATAATAGCACTCTGAATATAAATAATATAGAAAATAAAAATCATAGAATACACATAATCTCCAATATGTTTATAGAAACACGAAAAAAAAACACAATGACATTTAGCGAAAACAAAATAATTATTGAGTTAGAAAATTACAAAGTTTGAGAAACAGAAAAGAAAGCAAAATCATAAAGTTGAATGGTTACTGCGCTATGAAGAGCGTATCCACGTATTGGTTTTAAGGTAAACCAATCAAATTAATCTTGTAGCGACAAATATACCTACATCAAACGTGGTATGTATGTGCTACAACAATTTACATGAACAGGTTGAAGCGGTTTTTTTTTCGAACTTACTACGCTATTGACCTAGCAAGGTCTTAACAGCTTCACCGGACTACGAACGGCACTCTAATAGTCCGAACTTAATCAGATTAAATTAAAAGAGCGGCTACTAAAGGCTCACCACTCAGGTCGCGACAACATACCACCTGGATGTAATTGGGATTTTAAAAATATTTTTTTCATTTTTCAAATTACATATCAATAAAATTAATAATTAAGTTTTAAAATATATTAAAAAAAATTTTTTTTTTTTCAAATTCCCAATTGTAATCTAATCGATAAACCGCAGTCAATACAGAGAATCATTATTAATTTATTGTCGATTTGCGTTCTATTCAAGGCAATAGCAATAGGTTCGGCCACTCTAGCATGCTTGTTGCTATTCCGCTTTGGCCCAAACGCTCATCCTAGAAGCCGGGTGAAGGTAAATAGGCCCGTCCCCTTTTATTGTCTTTATTATTTTATAGCTTACTTATTATTATAATTTCCTAGATTCACTGTCATTTTATTACTGCAGGACTATTTGTATTACCGATTAACTTGTTTCTTAATCACTTGTTGACAATTCATTGTGTCTTCTCTTTGTTTCCTATTAATATTCACTGAGCCCAATAAACCAGACGGTCCGTAGACCTGTTGTCAAAGCCTTTACAAGTACACACAAACGGAGACATATTTTTTTATTTCTCTCTAAACTTCTGAAAGCAGCAACATGAACTACACTTGAGTCACTTCACCACGTCTTTGGAACATTATAAGAGGTTATAAGAAGTCTTACGTGATGATAAACGGCATTTTGAATAGAATATTAGAGTAAACGTTACTTTGCACATCCGCCTGGGATTGATTTAATGCTGCCATCTCTCACTGCAACAGAAAACGGTTGATATTATTTGGGCGATGTGTACTTTAAAAAGTTAATTCTGAAACGAACAATAGAAAGAGTATCAGCATATATAGCATATATAAGAGTAACTGAAACAATAAAAAAAAATTAAAACACGTCCTTGGTTGATGGTTTAACCAGACGTTGGCGAATGGTTGAGTAGAGTGTTACTAACTCGTAGGTATCGCCCAAACAAAATCAAAGTTACGATGAGATGTGGTGGTGGCGAATTAATTGGCAGAAGTGCAAAGTAACATCTACTTTAATATTTAATAATGGATTTCCGCAAAGTGACGTCTTCTTTAAGGAATAATTATGAACAGTTTAAACAATATGTTATTTTTTGCAATCAGTTAAATACGTCTTCCTGTTTCAAATATCATATTAAATTTAATATAAAACATGCATACAATTATCTTATTGTAGAAATATGCTACGATAATCATCTTTGAAGTGTATAAATTAGGAAATGTAGATGTATTTGTAATCGTACTGTATAAATAATAATTTCTTGTCTTGTCTATATATTTTTATAGCAGTTTTAGTTTTATATAGTTGATGCTATATCTACAAGTTTATAAAGCATCTAGGCGACTTACTCCGGCTTCGCGTGGATGCAATGTATTAAGTGCTCAAAAGGCGCATCTATTTAATCCATTACTTTGCATTTTGACACTAACAATTCATCAAAGATAAAGTAGTAATTTTAAAACTGCGATACCTTCGAAGTTATATTTATTGAAATGGTACGCTGTAAAGGGCCATTTTGAGATCAAATATAGATATATTAGCTATCTAATGCAATACGCATAATGTAATTAGATAAAGAGTAATAATATATTAGTCGAAACAGCTTTGGAAATAGTCAGTTTTATATAAATAATTAGCGGACCTGGCGGACGTTGTCCTGCCTTGATAATAAAAAAAATCTTAAAAGTCAAACGCAACGCCACCTACCGGGTCCAATTTAAACTATTTTCGGATCCACTGGAACACGCACACAAAGTTTTATCAAAATCGGTCCAGCCGTTTAGGAGGAGTTCATTGACATACACACGCACAGAAGAAATTTATATATAAAGATTTAGGAGATAAACATGTATGCCTTTTTAAAATATACATTTCCGTGGTATATTATTTTGATTTAGGTACCTCATAAGGTCAATTAAGCATCTAAAAATATTTTTCCTACTTGATTACAACATATGGAACTTTCTCTACTTTCTATAAGTGTAGTATTGTTATGGACATACTTAGAGGAACGCAAAAAAAGGTAGAATAACAAACTATTTTCTTATTTCGCACTGGCAACGTATACCAATATTATGATATTTGAAAAAAGAAAACTTTAAATTGAATTTTCATTATGAGTTTGATCTGTTTTTTGGCAATCTGTTAATTTCTTTGATACATAGTGTATAAAATTTGCAGGTTTTTATTGTTTTTAACAAATTTCATGATTTTTCTGTTTCTTTTTGACAAAAAGATATTTATTATTGCTCGCCAAACTTAAATCCGATAGAATGTATAAACTGGGAAACAATGAAATCCAACACTAGCTAACCGAATAGATCTTAAAACTACACTGATTAAACAATGGAAATTAACGCTTTGTAGCTCATTGACAATTTAATGGAAAATATGCCCAGAGGGATTCAGGAAGTTTTGACATCAAGATGAGGCTGTTCTAAATACAGATTGTGTTACCCTTTATGAAAAAAAAAACAGGTTTTAGAACAATATTCCATTTCAATTACGTTAGTTCAAAATTCCTTATAGTTAAAATACTGAGCTGATTGCCTCTAATTCTTTTTTTTTCGGTCAATCTTATTTATTGGTGTTCAAAAATGTTAATTTCATTAAATGATTCTATTCATCGAATTTTAAAAGCTAATATTGTATAAATAAAGCTATTTCCATATTAATTTGCCCCTCCTTTGTTGCATTTGTGTAATTATGTCTGAGTGTATCTTTCTTTATTTTTTTTTTGACAACCAATTTTATAGTAGATTATTACTACCATTGTCGGGTATATAATGATATTGCAAATTTCATGTGATAATTTCAATGAACTAACAAGGGGGGTGTAAGGGGTGTCAAATAACATCTAAGACTTGATACATCCAAGCCAACCTCAACTGCACGTGGTGCACCCTGCTGAATAACGAACGAGGCAATGGCGAAAGTGGGGTGGTAGGGTTTTATAGCCTGACTGGGTCGCAACCACACCATGTATTTGGCGAAAAAGACTGTTATAGTGATTCGCTTTTGCGGGTTGCGTTTCGGGATCAGTCTGTGCATATCCAGCTTTTCGCAGGCCGGCATGACAGCGGCGGCCAGCGATGGATAGTGTGTCACTCGGTGGTCGCCATTGTTTTTGGATTGTACTATGCTTACCATCACGCACAGTGCAGTCATTTTGCCGTGCCACTATAAAAAAAAAAAAGATGGTTGCCATTTTATTAGAACTTTCCAGATAGTTTTTGTGGCAAGTCAGAATCCGTGCTCCGTGGTATAATTTCTCATCCCTTTCACTTGTGCACAATAACCAAACTATATTACGTAAAAAACCACAAATATTTTTTATTTATTTATTCGAAAGAATATCAACAGCTTTTCCATACATCATTCAAAATACAATAGTCAGTTTAAAGCTAATTAATGATATTCAATAATAGATAATGATATGATTACAAAAAAAAGATGTTAAAGTGCTGATTAAAAATGAAGAACAGTGGAAAGTTACATATTACGGCCATTTTATTAGAACTTTCCAGGTAGTTTTTGTGGCAAGTCAGAATCCGTGCTCCGTGGTATAATTTCTCATCCCTTTCACTTGTGCACAATAACCAAACTATATTACGTAAAAAACCACAAATATTTTTTATTTATTTATTCGAAAGAATATCAACAGCTTTTCCATACATCATTCAAAATACAATAGTCAGTTTAAAGCTAATTAATGATATTCAATAATAGATAATGATATGATTACAAAAAAAAGATGTTAAAGTGCTGATTAAAAATGAAGAACAGTGGAAAGTTACATATTACGCAACCTGATCAAAGAATGTTTTGATGACCGCCTGTTTTGCTGCATTAATTGGAGTATTAAAAAGATCTCAATTAAATTCTTTACTAAGTTTATTGTATTTTTTTTTATTTATTTATTTCACAAAACTGGTTACAAAAGAGTTTGATTCTGTTGACACTGATACGATAAAATTGTTACTAATGTAACCTACTAGATGTGAAACTAACGTGCACAATATACGAGAGCTCAAACATTTAAATGAAGTTTAAATATTCAGAGGAAATGTAGTCCGGTGAAGCTGTGAAGACCCTGCCAGGTCAATAGCGTAGTCAGTTCGAGAAAAAAAAAAAAATTTAGAGAAAATATATAAAATGAAGTTAAAAAAAATTAAGTACAAATTTTTTCCAATTGAGATTTTATTGAGGCTAAAGAACAATGAAAAATATCAAATTTAGATTGTATATTATTGTATTTGTGGCACATTCGGTAGAGGGGCGAGTGTTGTCCAACGTTTGTCGAATACTTCGGTAGGAAGAATGTTTTGCGATTCTGCAAACGACTGTTGTTCCGCGGTACTGAGATACATATTTGTCCCAACAGAAATGAACTGTCAATGCGGCTACTTAAAATCTTAAATAGGAAAGATAAATCCAATATGGTTCTACGGGATTGCAACGTTTGTAGATTGTAATAAGCTAAACGTGATTGATATGAGTGTAGAGAGTTGCACTTGTTATCAATGAACGTGAGATGGTATAAAAAAGGTTTTTGTACTTGTTCCATTCTGGTTGAGTGCACCTGGTAGGTTCGATTCCAGACAGGACTACAATATTCCAAGATACCTCGTACCAGAGTATTATATATCAACAAGGATATCTTGGGTTCTCTAAATATTATTTAACTCTCTTAATATAATTACAACTACTTCGCAAAAAATAACTATTCTTTCTATAATTGGTATTTGAATGAGGCACATATATCAACGAGATATGACGAAGAACAGTAGACGAAGCCCTTAAAGAAATTTTTGAGAGGAGATCTGGACAATCGACCTTATTTTGGGCAATTTTTAAAAGGAAAGAAATCTCTGCAATCATACGTCGCTTCTCCAGGGGTAGTAAATGGTGCAATTTACAATGCTGTTCATAGGATTTGGAATCTTATCTTTCATGCATACGATAACATAGAAAACGTAAAAAATGTAAAAAAGTGTATTACACAACATAAAGTCAAATAGCACAAGATTATAAATAAAATATAAAATCCGTTACATGACATTCATGAACTCCATGAGTTACCAATAATATTAATGAAAACTTTATAAAAATTTGCTACGTTTAGAGGAACTAAACAAAAACACACACACGGATAGTGATCTTTTAAAACTATTGTTAATGACGACGTCCGGTATCATTACGACACACCCGAGAGGCGAGACTTTTTTATGTCATAACTGGCAAACGAACTTGTGGGTCACCTGACGTTAAGTGATCACCACCGTCCATGGACATTAACAACACCGGAGGAGTCGAAAGTGCGTTACCAGCCTGTGTTTGGGCGAAAGGGAGTGCGGGGGAAGAGGAGAGGGGAAGGGAGGAGTCTCTGGCGCTCTCATTGACCGAACGAAACGCAATAATGCAAGCACTGTTACTTCACATCGGTTTTCAATGACAGGGTGGTACTACCCCAGACGAGCCGACCCATTCATGCTGAAACCAATAATAGCTTCAGCGTGACTCTACCACTCTTTGACTACAACGCCACCGGAACATTACTAGAGCCACTATTGACCTGCGATACCGCGCTATTGACTATATCGGGGGTAACACCTTACCTTGTTACTAATGACCTCAAGCGCTATTGGTTGAAGTTATCGGCTGTTCATTATTCACCCTGGTGTGAGACGTCATTGGTTGGAGTTCGGCATATAAATGGCAAGATGTCGATCTGGACGCTCTCCTATGTGGAAGTTATTGTAAGGCGAAGCTCTGCCCGGATAAATAGTCACAGTGCCTACAGAATGTTATTGGTTTCCTGGTTAAGCTGATTATACATGTTCTGTAACGCTATTTATCGATTTGAATGTTATAGTATGGTTGTAGGATATTTTCGACTAACACTAATTGCATCTACTGGAAGAGACACTTTTAATCAATTTCGTTTTTATATTTATTTCATTTCGAATGCATCATTTCCTAATATATTCTCTTATCAAACGTTAACCTTTATGTAATTAATAAACGACACTAATGATTTTATATATTATTAGCTTCTGCCCGCGACTTTGTCCGCGTGGAACGGTTAATCTGGGCTAACGCTAACTGTAACTCGCGACTTCGTTTACGTAGAAGATGAAAATGTATTTTAATTATATGTACGTTAAGCCCGATTTTCTTTATATATATAGGTCTTCGCGTGATGATTAAATGAGCTATTGTAATAATTGTTACAATCAGAGCAATAGCAACAGATTCCACAGATTTGTTAAAATTAAACAAACAAACCCTTCAGCTTTATAATGTTAGTATAGATACAGTCAAGGAGATATAAAATTTATTATAATATTTTTAAATATTTTTGTATATGCTAAATATAATTATCATTATTAACTTACGCGAAGACGCAGTTTCGGGGAAAAGGCTTTCTTGCTCAAGTACAATGACTCCGTAATTTTCTTACGGCGCGGCGTCAAGAGTATTTCAAAAATATACACATATAAACGTAATATTTTACAGTACGAAAAAAAACACTCACAGGCGATAATTAGTCAAACGAGTATTAAGAAAAATACTCTATCACGAAGCTACAGATTCATCACAATGTCTTTCTTTACTGGACGTCTATCCCTTTTTTTTAAATGGGGAGATCCCTAACGGATAGGTATCCGTCCCGCCGGGCTACTGAGGATGGGCTATGTTCCATTCGCACGGACTAAAACCCCATGGTGCCTTCGTACACTTTTTAGGCGGGGGAGCAGGGAATGTCAACTGGCACTGCGACTGCTCCCCTGACAGGTGTCCGAGGGGTCCCGACTGCGGACTTAGGGGCCAAATTGTAGACCCCTCAAGGGCGTTTGGGTGTTAGGGGGCCTAACGAACTGTGGGACTTGCATCAGCACAATGCGCCTCCCATCACATGGGCCTGTGTAGTTTAAACTGCCAGGGCGACGAACATGCCTGTCTCTATCGGCGGCGGTTTATTTTATTTGGATTTTTTTTTATTTCTCAATTTTTAGAGTCCATAAATATCTGGTTTTTAATGGGTATAATAAATCGGTCCCAATTTCCCGAAAATACGTAGATACCAAGTGGGTGAAAATCGAATAGACGATATTTCACCCCCTTAGGGGTTGAATATTTTCTTCAAATTATTTATTATTATTATATATGGGACCACCTCTGAATATAACCAATTCAAATAAAAAAAGAATTATTAAAATCGGTTCATAATTGACGGAGATATCGATTAACATATATAAAAAAAAACATACAACCGAACGTAGTAACCTCCTCCTTTTTCGAAGTCGGTTAAAAAATATCTGTATAAAAGTGAGTGAGTGAGAGAGAAGACAATAGGGAGATCTTCAAAAATATAGAAGGAATTAGTAGACTGACTTTCAGTTTTTACTTTATGACTTTACAATTTAATTTCATTGCATGGTCATACTGTAAAATGAATGTCTGGTTTCATCTCCTTTAATAGTACACCCGTGTAGGGGTGAGGAGCAAGTCCTTGCTGTACATATGTTCCAGTGGTGCCCGTTTGTGAGAAGAAAGTTGTTTATTACGTTACGTTACGTTATACGCGACTAACATTTCAAGTCTTTAATCAATATAACTTTAATTAGACTTTGCTGATACGCACATAACAATTAGGGCGACATGCAGTGTACATAACCGTACACCCATGTAAAGCCGGGACAGGCAGCTACTAATGAAATTAAACGACACGTGTAATAAATAATAACGTGAGATCGTGTCAGTCTGCATTCAAAAAGTCATGATTTCCGCTGAGTAACAAATATGCTTCGTTATTTAAGGTCATCTTTATTAATTTTCATTTATAACGTTATACATATTTATTACGTGTATACAACATAATACGTACGTGGTAGAATATGGTAATTGTCAGGTGCAACGCCCGCAATCGTGGCACGCGTAAGCGAACCACGTTCCGGAATCAAACGGTGTAGCTATCTATATTCAGTAATCAAGCGGGGTGATGGGGGGTCTGTGCCCATGTACAGACGTGATGCGTAGGTGTAACGAAGGTGGATGCGACAAATAATGGAGATAACATTTTGCTAATACATAATTCTGAATCTAACAAAGTATGCCCTTTATGGGATATCAATTAGCAGAGCTCCATATTTTTTATGGGACTGGAGGCAAACTAAAAGACGGGGCGCCTGATTAAATAATCACCGCTTCCCATGTACACGTGCGACACGAGGGGCATCACAGATATGATATTGAAGAAGGATTAGGCCCGTTTCTTGAAGATTTTTAGGTTACATTAGGCCGGAAACGCTGCCGCTAGTAGTTCATTAAAAAGAACCGACGTACGCGAAAAAATGCATTTGAAAACCGCTCAGTGGACGGCTTCCAACCATCAAGATGACATGGAAGAAATTTCAATTTGAGGCGAGTCGTTCGGTAACAGAACTCGGCAGCAGGTATCAATCCGAATAGTTCTTCAGAACACTCTCCATGGTAGATCTTGTAAAAGACGCAAAGCACACGCAAGCGCGCAACGTCCCTACGAAGTTCCTAAGTGTGGAGCCTTGAAAAAAGCACCCGGTCAAAGGCGCTCCGGCCCAGTGGTGAGAACAGTATTTCATGTGTGTACAGATTAACGCCTTATACGGCTATGCCTATCTTTTAATTTCGAAAGCAAATTATTGGTAATGTATCAAACAATTTTGATTTAAACAACGCGCATAAGTCCCTCGTATATACCCTATAGTGGTCCAAGGAGCCAAAACAAATAACACGTTAAGCCCGGAAATCTACAGATTCACAGTACCCCAGAATCCAAGCAAGCCCTAAAAGTATCGAACTCATGTAATGCTTCCCTAATTTTTTGTATTTTACCTGGTGCCTATTTTAAGACTGGGAAGGGTTAGTAAAAATCAAAAGGGCTCTTGTTATCAGTAAAAACACTGGGTTTTCCTGATTTGTCTACCTTTAAATGTCAAACAGCTTCAAGGATGATTGCCATCGTAAATAAGTAAACGATACGACGATAGTAAACCCAGTCGTATCAGGTACCATCTATAACTTAAAATAATTGTTTTTTGGCCCCCAAACTGCAGCAATCACATATCCAATGTTGACTAACTTAGAAGCATCAGTAAAATCCATCCCTCGCAGTCTTCAGCTAATTCTTTTAAAAATGTACTGTCATTTCCAACCTTGCCCTTATGAATATGAAATTCCATCATAATGATTCGTTGGAAGGTTATTGCAAAACAATTAGTAACGTATAAGGGATTAACGTTAAATTAAGGGGTGTAAGGGGTGTCGAAAAACATCATAAGACTTGAGACACCCAAGACAACCTCACCTACACGTGGTGCACCCTGCTGAATAACGAACGAGGCAATGGCGAAAGCGGGGTGGTAGAGTTTTACAGCCTGACTGGGTCGCAACCACCATGTCTATGTCGAAAAAGCCCGTCATAGTGATTCGCTTCTGTGGGTCGCGTTTCGTGATCAGCCTGTGCATATCCAGCTTTTTACAGGCGGGCATGACAGCGGCGACCGGCGATGGATAGTATGCCACTCGGTGGTCACCATTGTTTTTGGATTGTACTATGCTTAACCATCAGGAATAGTGAAGTCGTTTTACCGTGCTACGATAAAAAAAAATTAGAAATTGGAAATGATTACTTGTTAATTTAGGTAAATAATTGGAGTATACAAGGAAGGCCTTGTAGGAATTGCTTGCAAACCTCTGGAAAAGGATCTCAAGTTCGGGGATTAAAGAGTGACATGTGTTTTGGATAAGTTTGTAAAGGAACCTATCAGGTACTGATATTGAGACGGTCCTACGCATTCTATGATTATTCTCAGCCCCCTGAACTGAATGCCATTTAGCATCTTTTTTAAAAGGGATTGGAAAGAAACGCCATATAATTCAAATTATAAATAATCTGCAGAGCATCTCACCAGACGCCAGCCAGTGATTATTTTTGGGTTATACTTTGTTTACCATCAGATACTGTGTCGTCATTTTGAAGTGTTACAATGCAATAAACTTATGTTCTTAGAATACATCTTGTAGATACATAAGTAAAATTAAGGAGAGTAAACAATGTATTCTTAAGGAAATACTAGGGTTGTCAATTTCTTTTATTTTTTTAACTTATTTTATAAAGTACTCAGGGCACGCACGTTTACAGGTAAATTTACAAATTAGTAAGACAAAGAATACACTTTAGTATTTAAAAATACATCTATACATTTATACATAAATAGACAGAAATGAAACAAAGACATCTTATCTTCGTCATTGGTTTCTTAATCGATTTTCTTTTGTTTAATGAATATTGACGAGCTTATAGTATTATAAAATATAGAGAATCCCATTTTTTTCCTTATTGCAAACGGAATTTCCTTCCTAAACCGCAGCGGAAGCTCTGAAAAGGAAAAAATACCTTGATTTTGCAACATTTTTCATTGCTGCTCCGCTCCTTCTGATCCGCTTCCCTGATAAATGAGCTATATAATACTGAAAGAATTTTCCAAATCGGATTATTTTAGAAATTGTAAAAGACAACTCCCTATATAGATAAATCCCTCTTATTTAACTCCACATTTTCAGTTTTTATGCTCTAATCATAACCTTAACCTACGCTCTTCTAATAATCTTATTCTTTGCTGTCCTGTCCATACTTCCGGTCTTGTACATTCCTCTTTCTTTATCCAATCTATTCTCCTATGGAATGCGCTTCCTTATGAAATCAGGATGTCATCTAACCATTTCAGTTTTAACGTCAGGGTACGTCGGCTTTACCAGTCTCAGTTAGCAGAATTATCTGGTTAATGCTGTATTTAGTACTTGATGTTGACTTATTATACTTTTATTTATGTATGATGTTGTTATATGTATGTATTGTATATATGTAGTATATCGGTGTTGATATTTTATTTGTATATTGGTATATTAAATAGGTTAAACATAATTTTATAAAAACTTCTTCTTTTAAACCTACCAACATTTATCTCTGCATCACCTAATGTTTGACTGGTAGAGAATGCATTAAGTCCGCCATTGCGTATTTAAGGCATAATGTTAAAATAAATAAATAAACTATAACATTTATAATGTTTTTATTATTAATTGATTATCATGAAATTTTGTGCATAACAAATATAAACCATTGAGAAATTATAAAAATTGTTATTAGTAATCATATTAATAGTAAAAACCTCGAAAAAAAGAAACCAAAATATACTCGGATTTTAATAAAACAGTGAACCGATAATAATTACTGCTAAATCAGAGAGCAGCTATAGGCACAGGTAGATTTGAACAAATTTTATTTACAGTGAGTGTACTTAAATATTCATATTCAATGTACGTGTAGTGTAAATATTCAAATTCGATATACGTGTAGTGTAAATATTCAAAAATGTTTGAAATATAAAAAATTATAAAAGATATCATAAGAAGACTCATGAAAAAATAAAACATTTAATATCAACTAATTGTAATTCAATTGTTGTAGGTGGAGAGCATACGCCATTTGAACATTAATAGCCTATAAAATTACGCCGGAGACTCACCTCCTTTCCACCATCTGGTTTATCTTTCCATAATACATAACATATTTTTTGATTATTACATCATAACGACATATAAAGTTACATTCATTTTTGGTATACACAGAGGCGTCACTTCCAGACGTGGCCATCGTTCACATATTTATCCACCTTGTAATAACACCCACTTGGCATAACTTATGGTGGTAGAGCCAAGATGAAACTGTTACTGGTTTCAGTATGAATGGGTCGGCTCGCCCGGGGTAGTATCACCCTCTCATAGAAAACCAACGTGAAGTAACAGTACTTACATTGTTGCGTTTCGTTCGGTCAGTGAGAGCGCCGGAGGCCCACCACCCTTCCCCTCTCCTCTCCCTTCTCCCTCTCCCGACCCCTCCCCCAAAGGGTGGCAACGCACTTGCGACTCCTCTGGTGTTGTTAGTGTCCATGGACGGTGGTGATCACTTAACATCAGTAATGTGTTTTGGGACTTTGTTATAAAATCTAACACTATTACCTAAAAAACTGTTACTGGTCTTAGTAAGCCTGAAACATGGAGTGACACCAATTTGTTATTGTTTCTAGTATTTACATTATTTCGGTCTTCTACTAAATCCGACAATACAAGAGTACATGACACTTACATCGTAACCGTATTTACTTAGTTTAACTATCATTTAAAAATGCAGTAACCATTCCGGAGGCTTCAATAAACCTTAAGTGTGAATATAAA
>MU159407.1:39968-79775 GCA_015888305.1 Antheraea pernyi | reverse complement strand
GTGGGTCACCTGATGTTAAGTGATCACCACCGTCCATGGACATATATTTATGTACACTAAAAATGGAAAAATAAAGTAAATTTTCAAAAAAAAGTATTAACCGACTTCAATATGAGTCAAAAACCCATAAGGCACTAAAAAGCGGAAAATAAATAGTTTATCAAATTAACCAAATTAAATAAAACATATGAATATGTGTGCTACCTAGAGATGTATTGGAAGTCGGTGCCAACCAAACCGAAAATCATATATATCATCTACAGGTACAAAGTTTAAGTCCACTGTCGCGTCTCTGTAATACAAAAATTTTGGTTGGTACCGACTTCCAGTACATCTCTAGGTAGCACACATATTCATATGTTTTATTTAATTTGGTTGATTTGATAAACTATTTATTTTCCGCTTTTTAGTGCCTTATGGGTTTTTGATTGATATTGAAGTCGGTTAATACTTTTTTTTGAAAATTTACTTTATTTTTCCATTTTTAGTGTACATAAATATATTTTACTAGCAGTGCCCGCGAACTCCGTTCCGCCTTAAGTATATTAAAATATGCGCATTTTTGAGGTATGGTATCTATCGGTATGGTTTCAATTGGTTGTACAATAAGTAACGTTTGGTACGAACGCAATTTCGCTTTTCAGTAATCCGCGATAGTTTCTACCACCAACTCGGCTACCATCGCTTCACGTATAATATACCTTAAGTAATGTAATTACAATGCTTGCGTCATGTTGTAACACAGCAACGAACATAAGCACAATAGGCTCCTAAGAATTGAAGAGTTTTTTTTAATAATATTGGTGGCATACGAACATACGGGTCACCTGATGGTAAGTGATCACGGCCGCCCATGTACAATTGCGACACGAGAGGAAACACAGATGCGTTGCCGGCCCTTAAGAAAGGAGTAGGCTCGTTTCTTGAAAGTTTTCTTACTTTGTTTTTTTTTCGAACTGACTACGCTATCGACATAGTCAGGCCTTAACAGCTTCACCGGACCACTAAGGCGAGCGCTTAAGGCACTTAGGCGATTTAATTTCTATTATGTGTGATATTGTTGCATTGATGAAAGATTTTGTGTCACTGTGTTCGCGTGAGCAACGTACTCAAGGGCTCCACGCCGAGGAAACGGACCTAGGCTTGAGCTGCTGCCGAGGGGGCCTAATCTGGTGTGCGGGAGCGAAATTTACCACCAGACCATGGCGGCGTGATCTGACGTTATGCGGGCATGGGCGTCCACACGCTCTGTATGAAGAGACCGGCTGGTACTGACCGCTAGCTGCCGTTATATCATTGAGATGAGAATAAAGTATAGTTATTATTAATAAGTATCTTAGAATAAAGATGCTTCTCGCGTCTGTCTCTGTATTCCTTCTCTAAATGACTCTTTTAAACTATGCAACTGATTTTGATACGGTTTTCATTGCAGTTTAGAAAAATTCTTCTGGAAGGTTTGTGTGCCTAATACATTATATATTCATATAAAAGACCAATAACAGTTTTGTTGGGAATATTGTTAAGTTTTATAACATAGTTTTAAAGCACATTACCGAGCTGCCGGATAGTGAATTCAAGTACCATGTTAAGCGGGTTTTAATATCTAAAGGCTAATTATTATATGGTGAATCAAAATGTGGACGACTGTGACATCTGGACATCTGTGTGTAATGTATGTGTATTCTGTGTACCCCAAAAATGGATGTAACTTTCCATGTTTGTAAAATGTCTATGGCGGAAATATAAATCAGATAGAGTTACTTCCCGGTTCTTCTCGATGACTTTTTTAAAATTTCATTTTGTTATATTGAGGCATTAAAAATTACATACAACCCTACATTTTCACCCTTCTAACACCAACCCCTATTTTTTAATACTTATTTTAGTAATTAATCGAATTTCTTGCCGGTTCTTTTTGATGACTGGGCTGTTTTCCGAACCGGTGATAGTTTTGACATTCGCAAGCCCCTTCTAAGGACCTTAACTAAATAAAGTTTTTTTTAATCCAGTAGTGAGAAGTCGACATTGTGATCAAGTCCTTAAAAAGAGTTTCGAGTGCTTACATTAATGGAAATACATCTTTTAAAAATGCCTACAAAAAGTCTGCACAGCATAACTCACTGTAATCATTTTTATCACATACAGTTCAAATTAGTGGGTAAAAGCAACACTGTTTTATCAAATATCCAATTAAATATTATAATTACGCTGGAAGGATAGCGATATTGCAATGCACATTTACATTGCAAAATTCTGAACCAACATTGCTATTTACAACATATAATTAAATGAATATTGAAAAAGATACCACAAATGTAAATTTCGTATAATAAAAAAAAATGTTTATATGTAGATATTTGCAAAGCAATTATCAAAATATCCTTTATTTAATTTTGGCCCTGAGAAGGCGCTTTTGACCGTCAAAGCTACCACCGGTTCGGAAAACAACTCAGTCATCGAGAAGAACCGGCAAGAAACTCGATCGGGTTTATCTCTTCATGTCGAGTGCTTACATTAATGGAAATACATCTTTTAAAAATGCCTACAAAAAGTCTGCACAGCTTAACTCACTGTAATCATTTTTATCACATACAGTTCAAATTAGTGGGTAAAAGCAACACTGTTTTATCAAATATCCAATTAAATATTATAATTACGCTGGAAGGATAGCGATATTGCAATGCACATTTACATTGCAAAATTCTGAACCAACATTGCTATTTACAACATATAAATCAATGAATATTTAAAAAGATACCACAAATGTAAAATTCGTATAATAAAAAAAAATGTTTATACGTAGATATTTGCAAAGCTTCTATGAACTGCAATTATCAAAATATCCTTTATTCAATTTTGGCCCTGAGAAGGCGCTTATGACCGTCAAAGCTACCACCGGTTCGGAAAACAACTCAGTCATCGAGAAGAACCGGCAAGAAACTCGATCGGGTTTATCTCTTCATGTTATATATTTTTACAAAACATAAATAGTTACATTCGTTATTAGTGGATGCACAGAGAGGGGCGTCATTTCCAGACATCACGATCACAAACGAATTATCAAAATAAATGGATATATAGTCCGACTCAACGTTTTTGGCCGGTCGGAATATAGCTTTAAGTTGGGTCTTGCACATAGTACAGTCAAGAGTTTAATACAAAACAAATTCCGAATATTATTATAAGAATTTAACATTTACGTTTATTTATAGTTTAACTTGTCTCGATATTATACGTACGGTATATCAGGTCTTCATGAATTATGATTCAAGCAGATAATTCCCTGTTACATTTTTTTTTTCGAACTGACTATGCTATTGACTCAGCAAGGTCTTAACAGCTTCATCGGGCTACTAAGGCGAGCGCTTAAGGCACTCAGCCGATTTTATTTTGACAACTAGCTCAAGGGTGCACGGCACACCTCGGCTTTGGCTGTTGCCTGATACATGCAATTCGCGATCTAACTGAGCTAACCTAAGCTAAGCTAACTATTCATACATATATGAGTTGTTGAAACATATATGTGTACCAAGCATACATACCTCAACAACTCCTATATATATTTCGTATCGGATAATATTCTAAACTATTTCAGTTTCATAAGGGAAAAAAATAAAACCCTTCCACTTGCCTGTGTATGCGTGTATGCGTGCACGTGTGTGGAGGTGATATGTGTAATGTTGTCGCAGTAATGTAAGATTTTGTGTCACTGTATCGCGCGAGCAACGTACTCAAGGGCTCCACGCCGAGGGAACGGACCTATACCCTGTTACATTAAGTAATAAAAATGTATCAGTATAACGACCATGTTGATACTTTCAGAAGGTTTTGTGTATGTGCAATAAAAGTTTGATTCCGATTATGTCGTCTTGTAAACGGTTTGACAGCTGGTTTACGAAAACCCGTTTATATGAATTGGAGGTCTTCCACGGTGAGGTTTCAAGGTCGTTTCTGCCTCGTACTTCTACCTTGTGGAATCGACTCCCAGCGGCGGTATTTCCAAACCTTCAAGAAACGAGCGTACATTTCTTAAAAAGGCCGGCAACGCACTTGTGATTTCCCCGGTGTTGCTAGTCTCTATGGACGGCGGTGATCACTTGCCATCGGGTGACCCATCTGTTCGTTTGCCTCCTATAATATATATAAAAAATATTAATTGAGCAGACATATACATACATACAAGATATAAAGACATATAGAATATAGCACATTATTTTCTGTAGATTCGTAGTGACTATCGTGCATTTTTTTACATTATTCTGTGTTGTGTATTATTAACATTGTTAATACATATTCCAATGTTACAAAATAACGTCGAAAACTAATGTTATAATAATCAGAATACTAAGTTTCACTTCAAACGCGTGTGAAATAAACACCTTTTTTTTATTATTTACAATTGTTAGGAAATTAATATGCTGCTAAGTTAATATCATAAAAAAGGGGAGCTTAGATTGAGTGTCATTTACAAGTTTTGACAAATAGATCTTTTATAATTGACTAGCTGTTACCCGCGGCTCAGCACGCGCTTTTTAAAAATTTATTAAAGAAATGTAAAATTATAAGTGGGTGTGTACATTACAGAAACGCTTTTTCAAAAACATTTGTAACTACGATACGAACGCCATCTACTGTAACATGTAACGTGTACATTAGATATGTTATTATAGCAACGTATAAGTATAACTTAAGTATATCGACAATACGTGCATATTATATCTATCTATAAAATAAAAGATTTAAGATATATTGTTCGATAATGTATAGCTTATAATTTTTATTACTTTCTTATATAGTGTTAGTGAGTATTGAGTTTGGTATATAGTAGGTTGAATTTCCAGTTATGTTGCTGATGATAAATCCCATCCCACTCGATATATTTTTTGTATTCATATATCTAATGTACACGTTACATGTTACAGTTGGCGTGAGTGTCGTAGTTACAAATGTTTTTGAAAAAACTTTTCTGTAATGTATACACCCACTCACAATTTTCCATTTCTTTAATACATTTTTTAAAAAGCGCGTGCGGAGCCGCGGGTAACAGCTAGTTATATATATATAGATGGGAAATTTTCTTACCTGATAATCTGGCATCAGTTCCTCATTATGTAAAATCGATGGATATTCACCCTGAGTTTATGCTTTATCTGTATCTATCTATACATGTAATAAAAATGTGAAACTAATGTGTATGTACTTCTTCGATTTTCCGGAAAAGAATTGTTGCAGGTGTCTTGGAATAAATACTAGAAATCATTTTTAGAAATGTCTGTCTGTTTGTATGAAGACGCATCGCTGCTAAAGTACTGGGTTCACAATAAAACCTCTAAGATCATGAAATCATAAAGCATATCCTCGAGTGTAACTTAGTCTTTGTTTCATTAAAATCGGTCCACTCTACCAAGGTTATTATAATTATACTAATATTATAAAGTTGGAGGGTTTGTTTGGTTGTACGCACTAACCTCAGGAACTACTAGTACGATTTGAATAGGAGCGGAGCACCAATGAAGAATGTTTGAAAATCGGGATGCATTTTCCTTTTGATAGCTTCCATTGCGTATTAGCGTTAACTCAAAGTAACTATTCTACGCGGACGAAGTCGCTAGCACAAGGTAGTGATTAATAAAATTGTAAATATCCATAATTTATTGCAAATTAACATTTCAATAATAAATTTCATAAATATTCAACAAGAGCAACGTTTGGGTAAAACCTATGTTACTATGTGTTCAATATTCATATACAGTAGAACCTCGATAAGTTAAAATTCAAGGGAAACACAAAATATTTAAAGTTATAGAGTTTTTAACTTATCAAGGGCTTATGTTACACTTCCACTTTCACCGTACACTTTATTGTTGGCCAAATCATGCCGTTTCTCGAAGTTTTCTAACCAGCCATTGCTAGCTTTAAAGTAATAGATTTTCAACGAATTGGCGAACTCATCAACTTTTTCTTTCACTGTGGATCTCTAACATTGATATTTTGGTTTGGACACTGAACCGGGTAAATAAACATTGCGCCAAAATAGTCCCCATTTCAGCAATTTTTCGTTTCTTACATAAAATACTTTCTCTAGATTCTCGTTTCTTCAAGAATTCAGCTTTTTCTTTAATTATAAGTGATAATGTACTTTCGTGTATTTCAAACTGAGCCGCAACGTCTTTCCTTTTAATCTACATTTCACTGCTTTTATCGCTTTTAATTTATCAATGTATGTTAGTGTTGTTTAATTTTCGATTTGAACTAATTTTACTTAGGTAACTTTTATCACACAGCACAGTTTCCTGGACACTGATCAACAACTAATCATGAAAGTAAGCCGCTGTCATAACCACTGCAAATACAGCTTTTACGGATTTCAAAGAAAGAATAGATGATTGTGTATTTATTGTTTGTGTTAATAATTTGTTAATAAGTTAGTTTGAGTTATCGAGGGTTCGTATTTTAAATAATAGAGGTTATAGGCTCTGAGGGGAAGGGAACAGATTGTTTTTTGAAGTTATAGAGGTTTTTATCTTATTGATGTTTGACTTATCGAGGTTCTACTGTATTTTAACTAGCTGTAAACCGCGGGTCCGCACGCGCTTTTTTAAAATGTATAAAAGAAATGTAAAACTGTGAGTAGGTGTGTACATTACAGAAATGCTTTTTCAAAAACATTGGTAACTACGACTGACGATATATGAATACTAATAGTATATCGAATGGGATAGGATTTATCATCAGCAACATACCTGGAACTTTAACCTACTATATACCACCATCAGTGCTCACTAACACTATATAAGAAAGAAATTTTAAGTAATTTTTACTAAAATTTTAAGCTATACATTGTCGAACAATATATGTTAAATCTTTTAATATATAGATACTAGCGGGCCCGGCGAACGTTGTCCAGCCCTCTATAATTAAAAAATATAGACAAATTATATACCTAAACCTTCATCGTGATTCACGCTATCTACTGGTGAAAACCGAGTGAAAATCAGTTAAGTGGTTTTTGAGTTTATCGCGAACAGACAGACAGACAGACAGACAGACACGGCAGAGGACTTTGTTTTATACTATGTAATGAGAATATGCCTATATTGTCGATATAATTAAATTATTCTTATACGTTGTTATAATGACTGAGTTATGTAGACGCAGTAAATAAAACAAAATGGCCGCCAAATTGATCAAAAAGATAATATAATTCAAATACACACAAACATATGACTTTCAATTCTGTATATTTATACTTGAAGTCCTGTACTGCGTACGTCTCACGCACTTGTTTACAGTAAACAACATATTTTTGATCAATTTCACACGAACGAATGCACAGGTTCATCACTACATAGTGTAAAATAAAGTCCTCTGGTCTGTCTGTTCATCTGTCCGCGATAAAGTCAAAAACTACAGAACGGATTTTCATGCCGTTTTCACCAGTAGATAGAATGATTCATGGGGAAAGTTTAGGTATAATTTGTCAAGATTTTCTTTTTATTATCAGGACGTCTACGGAGCCCGCTCGTTTAAAATAAAATAGCTCATTGCTTAGTCATCTGCCTGTGAAAATCTCATGAAAATCTGTCCTACCGATTTGGAAATAGCACTGCAGACGAAGTCTTGGCTAACAAAATTGTCTAAGTTAATTCTTATATTATGAGTTATCTGCCAGTAAAAGTCCCGTGAAAATCAGTTCAAACATTTCAGATATTCCACTGCAACCGAAGTTGAATAAAAAACCTAATTCATTTTTTTAAGAGGTCTGCTATCTACCACTGTTC
Organism: Antheraea pernyi; assembly: GCA_015888305.1. NCBI lineage: Eukaryota > Metazoa > Arthropoda > Insecta > Lepidoptera > Saturniidae > Antheraea > Antheraea pernyi. The sequence continues at coordinate 71,994 of MU159407.1, read as the reverse complement.
GGTTCGGTATTTAAATCGGTCCCATCGTTTTAAAACTAGAAATGCGGACGAAGCCGCGGGTAAATAAAATAGAATATATCAACCGCTATCATTTCGGCTATCTGCCATTAAAATTCACTTTAAATAGGTCCAGCAGTTTTGAAGATTACCCGAAACAAACAAACAGACAAATTATATAATAATATAAAAGTACAGACGAAATATAAAAAAAAAATTGTGATTATATGTAGCCAAATCCATTCATCAAAAAGTTGTTATTTTACATACACATACTTTAATTTTATAATACGTAAAAAAAAAAATGTAAACAAAACTAGCAGAATAAACTTTTAAATAAAAAAATGGCCAATTTTGAAACATTCTTCATTGACAGGTGATCAAATCGGACCGGTAGTTCCTGAGATTAGCGCATTCAACCATACAAGCAAACAAACAAATTCTTCAGCTTTGTATATTACTATAGATTAAGCTCCAATCAATGGCTTCACTGTCATCAATGTTCCTTTAAAATGTGAATATTGTCGTATTTAAATTTTAATGCCTATACTCGGCTTAAACTTTATAGGCGGTAGAGCCACGCTGAAGCTATTACTGGATTCAGCATGAATGGGTCGGCTCGCCCAGGGAACCCACCCATCCACAGAAACTCCGACGTGAAGTGAGAGCGTTGGAGACCCACCTGCTCTCCCCCCTCCCAAATCCCCTGAAACAATTTACCCAGTCATACTGTATAACGCTGTTATAGAAAATCTGGATATTTTTATTTGAGATATTTGTGATAATTAACACTTCGTTACGATGCTTTTATTATCAAAATAACCTGTCTTTAATCAAGAGGTCAGGATATATATTCTTTTATGATTCTTATCTCTATCCTTACTAATATTATAAATACGTGTGTGAGTTTGTTAATTAGGCTTTAACGCTTTACCTACTCAAGTGATCATTATGAAACTTTGCATTAATATTTTTCATTTTATTTACGTGGGGAAATCTCTTATGGATACGCCACCCTCGCATGATCCCGTCTTGTTAGGAAACAGTCGTGTACACACCGACCGTCTTCTCAGTCCGCCGGGCCTGTGCAATGGAAAGATGGCCCCCAACCCATCTTCCCTAGTCCGGTTACAGTGAGAGGAGGCGGACAAACTGCCGCCTCCTGCCGGTTCTCCGTTGGCGGAGAGGGTCACTTAGAGAATCCTTCTCACGGAACCTCTCCGCCGCCTCCTTCCTCGCAGAAGGAGGTCACAATTAATAATATTTAAGACAAATAATATTTTACCTGAGAGAACAAGGTATGATTCCTTTTGTTTTTTCCTCTTGGTTTTCTTTTGAGAGGCCAAGTCTATATTAAAGAGAGCGAGGCCGCGATCGAAAGCTAGTATTCCATGAAATGAACAAATAAATAAATCTCCCAGGTAATTGGCTACCTAACAAAGTAATAACGTTATTAATGCGTAAGCAACGAGTATGTCATTGATTCCGCTTACACACGCCGCAGTTCTAATTCGAGACAGGTTATTTTGAGTACGTTTTCAGCATCATCAAATTGTTCCAATTTGCCCGGTATTGTGTACTTAATATTTTTTTTATTTTTCTTCGTGTATCAAACGTGTCCGGGGCTTGATGTTTTTTATTAGTAGTGGCTATATCAAGAAGGTCTTCTTATATATGTGAAGTGAATATTTTTGCTATCCTGTTACTAATAAAACGACCATACGTTGTTTTATATTGTTGTATGCTGTTTATTATTGTTTTCGTTCACAGCGTCTGCTTCAGCTTCGATGCTTTTGTGTTTTTATATGTCTAATATAGCCAACTTTCGTTTAAAAGATAAGCGTGCATAGCGCACAAGTGAGAAGACTGTTCTCGTAGCTGTATTGTTGATTATAAGTCGATTGCCGCTGGTGGTTGTGTCTTATATTTTTTCTATGCCAAAGGGCAGCAAACATGCAGACGGCACATCAGATGTTAAATGGTTACCGTCGCATATGGACAACTGCAACACCAAGGGCGTCGTGTTGTGTTAACTCTCCGTAATACATGCGGTAGACCATACATAGAGACCCAATGTCTCTGCGAAATTCTAATGACTCTAGATCGCACGACAATTCGGGATCGTCAACAATGGGAATAGATTGCCTTGCCTCAATTAATCGCGTCTAATATCAATGTCACACTTTTTCATGTGATGCTTTAGCACGTGTTTGTATCTGAGCAGATGACGCATGCCGTTAATGAGTTTAGAATACAGTTTGTATCACAAACGTTTGTATGTCCGTTTGGCTGGACTCAGTCCTCCTCAAGCTCTTTGGCCGCTCGGAATATAGCCGCAAGTTCGGGCTTGCGTATATTATAATGCGAATCTAAAATTGACATCTATTTATCCTTCACTTGTTTCGATATCTATCTATCTATACATAAAATAAAAATGAAGTGTCCGTATGTAATATCAAAATAAAAAAAAATGACTTATTCGGTATGAAAGTATACACGTTTCTGATAGCAAAAATGCAATTTTTAAAATTTTTGTCGGTCTGTCTGTCTGTCTGTTTATTCCGGGTAATCTCCGAAACGGCTAGACCGATTTTGACAGGAATTTCACTGACACATAGCTGAAGTTACAGCGGGTTTCTTAGGCTACTTTAAATTAAACTAGACCTTCTACCTTACCTACCTACCTTAGACTTCAAGAAATTCAAGAAACTTTCACTGACAGATAGCTGACCTTATAAAAAGTAATTGAAGCAATTTTAGTTTATACTAGCTGTTAACCGTGGCTTCGCCCGCAATGCTATCTTCAAAACGGTTCGATCGATCTTCAGATAACTTTCACTGGCAGATAGCTGATCTTATAAAAAGTAATTTAAGCAATTTTAATTTAGACTATCTGTTAACCGTAGCTTCGCCTGCTCTGCTGTCACCAAAACGGTTACATCGATTTTCACGGGATTTTCACTGGTAGATAGCGAAGCTAATAAAATGTAATTGAGGTTATTCTATTTTAGACTAGCTGTTACCCGCGACTTTGTCTGCATGAAATTTAGCAATATTACAACTCATTCTTTATTTTTAATAAGAGAAATAATTATCAGATTATCAGCTTTTTATTTATAATTCGACATTATAATTATTAATAACATTAATGATATAGAGGTATTCCTAAAAAGATCTTAGATTATAAACGTATTACATAAACTATACAAAGTGTACTGTACAAATCCAATTTCTTGTGGAACAGATAAGCGTTTATTTTTTGTTAGTCACAAAATCTTAATTATAATAATGGCAATGTATATTAAATATAATGTAAATGTAAATCTTAATAATAATATTTTAAGTTATTGTTTCGTTAGTTCCTTATACAGTGTAAGTAAGCACTGAGGTAGTTATATGGTGGGTTAAGGCTCCAAATGTGTTGCTGATGACAAACCTCATTTGTCACGCTTTTTGTATTTATATATCTACTGTACACGTTACATGTTACTTTTAGTGGCGTGCGCGTCGTACTTACAATTGTCTTTAAAGAGCGTTTCTGTAATTGTACATAGTCTCACAATTCTATAATTCTTTAATACGATTTTTAAAAAACGCATAGGTACAGCTTGTCATACATATAATGTAACACGTACTTATACCTCATTTTGTGTTCTATGTACCTATAATCAGAGGGCTCAAAAAAATTGGCGGAATTTATATATTAATTCTAAAGCCTAATTACATTTTTTTGTTTTTACTGTTGGTTGTAGTGCCACGCTGAAGCTATTACTGGTTTCAGCATGAATGGGTCGGCTTGCCCGGCGTAGTACCACCCGACCCATAGAAAACCGGCATGAAGTAACTATGCTTGCATTGTTGCGTTTCATTGGTTAGTCAGAGCGCCGGAGATCCACCTCCCCTCCCCCCTCTCAAATCCTCTCCCAACACAGGCTTGCAACGCACTTGCGACTCACCGAGTGTTGCTTGTGTCTATGGAAGGCAGTGATTACTTAACATTATGTGACCCACCTGTTCGTTTGCCTCCTATGGTATAAAAAACATAGATTTCGTGAAGCCATTGGAGCCTGATTATTAAAATAAATCTGTTTGTCATGAATAACTGAGTTATAGTAAAATTGATATTGTGTCTGTCCTTGTACAAATCTTTACATATGCACTTTTGAAGTGAAGGGAACGACGATCGTATACTGGGTAATTTGATGAAAAAGTAAACATAGCTTGTACGTCAACCAAACTATTAATACCATAAGACTTATTGTCATGCCCATAATATAAAAAATGTCTAGATTGAAATCGTAATTAATGTTAACTACCGTGTTCAATTAATTCCTAATAGTTTCGTCGGTAATGCTATAGAACAGGTCATTATCACAAAAATGTTTATTATACATTCGTGTTACTTATTTAAGAAACTCGTTATGTGAATAATTTTCTCGGTATAACGTCTCTTTGTGTTTAAATAAGTTTATCCCACCTCTCGATATATTTAGACAAAATTAAAAGGTAAAAAGCACATACATATTTTTAGTGTAAATATATAGAGTAACGCGATTTGTTATAATATTATAACTGTCATATCTCTAAAACAATTAAAACTTTACCCCCCATTAACCACAATATAATAAGTCATGCTACAGTTTGATACTTCAACGTCCGTGTCTAAAATCCATATCATATTAAATAATAAAGTTATATATTAATTATCTATAAAAGGTAATATTAGTCAATTAGCATATCTAAATTTCATTATGAAATAACGCTGTCTGCACTATTTTCTCTTGCAAGCCCGTCATTCAGCTAGTTTTGTTAGAGATTTCCAGGAGAGATTTGCCAAGCCGTTTAACCCTGCACTGAGTTAGCTCTTTGCACAAAATATATGTCTCAGTATGTGTCGTTTCTAATGGACCGTGATCGTTCTTGCTTGAAGATATTTTGGTATCACCAGAGGGTAAGGATTCGTTGGCCCGTCTGCGCTCTACCAGACTATGCCATACTGTAGCCCCGCATGTAATTCTGATTATATACAATAACAAGGAACGTAAATAATTGATTCCCAACCCAATACTCTTGTGTCGAACCCTTTTATTCCTAGTTCGTCAGAGTTAAGAGTATTACAATAATTGTTTCCACATATTTTTTTTTTATGGCAAACGAACGAGTGGGTCAGCTGATGTTAAGTGATCACCACCGACATCCATGGATACTAACAACACCAGAGGAGTCGCAAATGCGTTGCCATCCTTTGGGGGAAGGGAGAGGGAGAGGAGAGAGGAAAGGGGAGGGGAGGTGGGCCTCCGGCGCTCTCACTGACCGAACGAAACGCAACAATGCAAGCACTGTTACTTCACGCCGGTTTTCTATGAGAGTGTGGTATATACTTTACCGTTATTTTCTATTTTAGATAGACGTATCTTCCACTGTTATAGTTACAGGATAATTAGCTTTCTATACAAGAAAATTTCAAAGAAAAGCATGTCGAATTTTTTACACAATTTTATTAAAAAATCTTACAACATCTATTAAAAGTTACCTGAAACAATAAAAAAAAATACAAATTAATAAAGAAATAAGAGAATCTATATCACGTATAATAGCGATCCCTTACTATCTCTTTCGGTATGGCCTCTGCCTACGTAGGCAATGACCTTAAGTGGATTTACAGAGTTTGACAAACCAGGTATGTTTGTGGAAGCCATGAACCATGATGATATAGCTGGAATTAACACCCTCTCTTTGTGCAACCACTTAAAAACCATAATAACTTCAATGTCCGAACCGGTGGTAGTTTTGGCGTTCATAAACGTTTTCTTAGGGCCTAAACTTAAAGTATTTTTGATTTCATTTCATTGAATCCTTGGTTTATTTTGGCTATTAAATAAAGTCATTGAAAGATATTTTATTTTTATAAATTAGGTATTGTCTTAATTTAATAAAGAGTTCTATAAAATAAAAGTGATCTGTTGACCTACACAGTAAAACAAGAGGCAGTGGTCGTTTCTGATAGTATCTATAGACGAATATTCGAGGTTATCAAAGTAATGTAGCCGAAAGCTTTTGAATGCGCGGTATTGAAGAAGGAATTCTTGTCTTTATCTTAGTCTGCCATGTAGCAATTTTTTTATTCATAAATTAGCTTCATTTTATTATTAAACACAGTTCAGTTATTGTGCATGGGTAAAGAGGGTTGTCAGTAATAACAAAGAATATCAATCATGGTATTGTCATAAAAATTCCCAGGAAAATTCTAACGAGGTCGCCGCCATTTTGTTAAAAAACTTGGGTCATCAGAAGACATATACTTTATTATATAATATCATTAGGTACTTACTTTAACGAAAGTAAAGAATAGTATCGAACGAAACATTCTACAGGGTTACAAAGCTAGAGAAAGTTCAGTACAGTTTAAGATTTTTTTTTAATCCTTTGGGCCTTCAAATTTTTTTTTTAGCGTTTTACCAAAATTTCAACTGATGTTAAATAATTATGTGGTTAAAGATGGGCAACTGTAGGTCGTAGAGCCACACTGAAGCTATGAAGCTATTACTGGTTTTAGCATGAGGCTCTTCCGGGGTACTACCACCCGACACAAAGAAATACCGACGTGAAGTAACAGTGCTTGCATTGTTGCATTTCGTTCGATCATTAAGAGCGCCGGAGAACCACTTCCCCCTCCCCTTTTTTTATTAACGCGGGGTAATCCTGTATGGATACGCCACCCTCTCGAGGGAGAGAGTGGGTTATGTCCGACCTGGTGAGCGAACGCCAGGCTTCGTCCTACTATAGAGAGACTACTGGGTACACACCAGTCGTCTCCCCTCGTCAGCCTCACGTGTGCAATGAGAAGATTGGCTCCCCGACCCACCCACTCAGGCTAGGCTACTACTTACGACTATCCCGGTGTTGCTAGTATTTATGGACGGTGGTGATCACTTAACATCAGGTAACCCACCTGTTCGTTTGCCCCCTATGATATAAACAAAAAAAATACACGCTAAGCTAAGTTAGACAGGTGTACATTATAAAAAACCCTACCACTGTGCTGTGATTTTATCTCATTATCACCGAAAGCTGAAGCTCATTCTAGAGATTTGAGTTTTATTAAAGAATAAAAAAAAGATCTATAGTTACATTGAGTCGATGTTCTCTCGGCAATATTTGACAGTGTGTGCGTGATCGCCGGTGGCTCCGCAACATGGGCATCGGTAAGCTCTCAGCACAGGACAGACGACACGGCCTCGGCCATCTCTCAAACCATGGCCGGTATACCATGATACAGATCTACCACTTTTCTTACAAAACGCACATTCCTGTAAATAGTGATCACATGTCATTATATAGTATAAGACAAAGTCCTCTACCACGTCTCATTGCGCCTTCACTGCTCACGATTTTCATTCGGTTTTCAGCAGTAGATAAAGTGATTGTTGAGGAAGGTTTTGGTATATAATTTGTCTTTTTTTTATTATTGAGAATTTTTTTTATTGTTGTCCCGCAACTACCGCTATACCAGCTAATTTATTATATTACTAGCTGCCTGCCCCGGCTTGGCACGGGTGTACTAGCGAAAGAAGAAAACAAATCTTCCTTTTAACACACAAGAAGAGAACAAAGCCCTGATAAACAAGGACTACGGGGCAGAGGATGGATAGTGCATCCTGGCGGTCCATGGATTCCAGGGACTGATTTTCGAATCGATTGTGATCTTCTAAACACAGGACAGAAGGATGCAAATCAAGGTTTCCACAAGTAAGCACAAGTAGCCATATTCAAACACAGCAACACCTGTGTCTACTATACCGACGTGACTGACAACGCAATTAGTTTTTTTTTTCGAACTTACTACGCTATTGACCAAGCAAGGTCTTAACAGCTTCACCGGACTACAAAAAGATGTCTCATTTTGTTCTCACTCGGTTTCGAACCGGGGTTAGACGGATTTTCGAAGCAGCCGATTTCCATCCGAGCTATTTTTGTTTTTTGACGCAATTAGTAGATTGATCCTTCAGGCCGTGAACGCTCCGGCGCGGGACATTATGGATTATAATTTAAAAATGGCTATAAAAAATTAAAATGAAGCTGCGATCGAGGCAATAATCTCAGTTCAAAATCAAAATCTATCTTCTATCTATCTATATCTATTATATATAATAAAAATGAAGTGTCTGTATGATATATCAAAATAAAATTTTTTGAGTGATTGGGTATGAAAGTATACACGCTTCTGATAACAAAAATGTAATTTTTAAAAATTTTGTCGGTATGTCTGTCTGTCTGTTTATTCCGGGTAATCTTCGAAACGGCTGAACCGATTTTGACGGGAATTTCACTGGCAGATAGAAAAAATTACAGCGCGTTACTTAGGCTACTTTAAACTAGACGATTTGTTAACCGCGGCTTCGTCTGCCATGCTATCTTCAAAACGGTTGGACCGATTTCCACGGGACTTTCACTGACAGATAGCTGACCTTATACATATAATAAAAATGAAGTGTCTGTATGTAATATCAAAATAATATTTTTTTACTGATTGGGTATGAATTTATACACGCTTCTGATAACAAGAATGCAATTTTTAAATTTTTTGTCGTTCTGTATGTCTGTTTGTTCCGGGTAATCTTCGAAACGGCTGAACCGATTTTGACGGGAATTTCACTGGCAGATAGAAAAAATTACAGCGCGTTACTTAGGCTACTTTAAACTAGACGATTTGTTAACCGCGGCTTCGTCTGCCATGCTATCTTCAAAACGGTTGGACCGATTTCCACGGGACTTTCACTGACAGATAGCTGACCTTATACATATAATAAAAATGAAGTGTCTGTATGTAATATCAAAATAATATTTTTTTACTGATTGGGTATGAATTTATACACGCTTCTGATAACAAGAATGCAATTTTTAAATTTTTTGTCGTTCTGTATGTCTGTTTGTTCCGGGTAATCTTCGAAACGGCTGAACCGATTTTGACGGGAATTTCACTGGCAGATAGAAAAAATTACAGCGCGTTACTTAGGCTACTTTAAACTAGACGATTTGTTAACCGCGGCTTCGTCTGCCATGCTATCTTCAAAACGGTTGGACCGATTTCCACGGGACTTTCACTGACAGATAGCTCACCTTATACATATAATAAAAATGAAGTGTCTGTATGTAATATCAAAATAATATTTTTTTACTGATTGGGTATGAATTTATACACGTTTCTGATAACAAGAATGCAATTTTTAAATTTTTTGTCGTTCTGTATGTCTGTTTGTTCCGGGTAATCTTCGAAACGGCTGAACCGATTTTGACGGGAATTTCACTGGCAGATAGCTGACCTTATAAAAAGTAATTTAATTAATTTTAATTTAGACTAGATGTTAACCTTGGCTTCGCCTGTAGTGCTATCTACGAAACGGTTCAACCATTTTTATGGGACTTTCACCGGCAGATAGCGGACATTATAAAAAGTAATTCAAGCAATTTTAGTTTATACTAGCTGTTAACCGTGAAGTCGCCCGCAATGCTATCTCCAAAACGGTTCGATCGATCTTCATATAACTTTCACTGACGGATAGCTGATCCTCTAAGAAGTAATTAAAGAAATTTTAGTTTATACTATCTGTTAACCGTGGCTTCGCTCGTAGTGCTATCTTCAAAACCTTGCAGTACTATCTTCAAAACGGTTCGATCGATCTTCAGATAACTTTCACTGACAGATAGATGATCTTATAAGAAGTAATTTAAGCAATTTTAATTTATACTAGCTGTTAACCGTGGCTTCGCCCTCAATGCTATCCCCAAAACGGTTCGATCGATCTTCACATAACTTTCACTGGCAGATAGCTGACCTTATAAAAAGTAACTTAGACAATTTTATTTTATATTAGCTGTTAACCGTGGTTTTGGCCGCAGTGCTATCTTCAAAACTGTTAGACCGATTTTCATGGGACTTTCACTGGCAGATAGCGGACCTTATAAAAAGTAATTTAATTTATTTTAATTTAGACTAGCTGTTAACCGTAGCTTCGCCCGCTGTGCTGTCACCAAAACGGTTACATCGATTTTCACGGGATTTTCACTGGTAGATAGCGAACCTAATAAAAAGTAATTGAGGTTATTCTATTTTAGACTAGCTGTTACCCGCGACTTTGTCTGCATGAAATTTAGCAAGATTTCAACTCATTCTTTATTTTTAATAAGAGAAATAATTATCAGCTTATTGTTTACAATTCGGCATTATAATTATTAAAACCATTAATCATATAGAGGTTTTCCTAAAAAGATCTTAGATTATAAACGTATTACGTAAAGTGTTCCATAATACAATTTCTTGCGGAACAGACCAGCGTTTATTTTTTGTATAGTCACAAAATCTTAATTACAATAATGGCAATGTATATTAAATGTAATGTAAATATAAATCTTTATAATAATATTTTAGTTATTGTTTCAACAGTTCCTTATACAGTGTAAGTGAGCACTGAGGTAGTTATATGGTTGGTTAAGGCTCCAAATGTGTTGCTGATGACAAACCTCATTTGGCACGCTCTTTGTATTTATATATCTACTGTACACGTCACATGTTACTTTTAGTGGCGTGCGCGTCGTACTTACAATTGTCTTTAAAGAGCGTTTCTGTAATTGTACATAGTCTCACAATTCTATAATTCTTTAATACGATTTTAAAAAATGCGTGCTGAGCTGCGGGTACAGCTAGTACTATAATAAAACTGTAACAAAGCCAAATCTGTACATTAAATATTTTTGGAAAATTTTGTTCGGGGTAGACTTTGTTATCAATATAGAAGCCAAAAATAATCTTTTTACGATTTTTGTCTGTCTGTCTGTTCCTGTGAACACGTATCTCTCTGAAAGTACTGATCAATTTAAATAAATCCAAATGTCCAAATTATCCCAAAGTAATTAATTCTCCTATATGAACCACTCAGAGTATTTTTTTTAATATAAATAATATAATTTATTAAATAATAATATTAAATTTTTTCTACTTTACTTAATTATTCACTATATTAAGGTCTCGAATTCGATCGAAAAATCAAGATCACTTCTCTAGAGATATAATAAAATGTCCACTATATCATAGTAATACCGGTTTTCATCGTAAATAATCGAACGATAAGAGTATACGGTCTTACGATGTTTTTTTACTTCATTATAATATCCATTTTAGGCTTGTCGCACACTAATAATGCCGTATCAAAATTAAAATAATCCAGTTTAAAATCGGCTTAATATAAGCAGCTCGTGTACCCGTTCATATAATTAGAGCTCGCAAAAAGAGATAACGAATTTCCGTACGTCTTCCTGTTAAAGAAGATAAAAATCTTCGCCTTATTCTACGTTTGTAGAAAAAACGACAATAACGATAGAAAAAAGGTATTTAATACATTGAAAGTTAATACAAAGAAATACAAAAAACAAAAACAAAGAAACAAAATGTTGACTTGAGCTAACTTTAGGGTGTCGGTTTTTCGTAACTGTGTGCGCGCGCATCGTAAAAATTTACTCTCATCATTTTCCCCTAACGCGCCAAAAGAAGTATAACTTCAATAATAAAACCTACGCTTAATTTGCTATTGAATCGCTATGTGAAATAGCAATAGCACACTCGTATTTATTTATCAAGATACCAAAAACAATTACCAAAGGTTTGTTAACAGCGACCCGTTTCTTACGTAGATAATCAGTATAGATCATTAGAAATTCCAGCTGTTCCGATGTTAGAGATAGTAATGCCGCTTTTTGTCTTGATATTACACGCTGAAAGCTTGTTTCGGAGTTGACTGATGTTGATGCACCTGCAATGAATATAAATTTTTGTTAATCAGAGTTATTATAACACCACTGCCATACCTGTGTGACGAGGTAAATTCATTGGGATTAAAACTCAGATTAAACGCTCCCACACTTGCGTCTTTCCAATAACTCGAAATTAGCGTCTGCTAAACTCTTTTCATGTACGCTAAAACCGCCAATACACTATCTTGCTGCGGCTATAATGGTGCAGCTCGATGGTTCTTAACATATGACAATAATGTCTTCCCACACCTTAAGTTATTGCGGCCATAGACAAAACTTGTAAGTAACTGTGTAAGGAAGGGGTGTCGAGTAACATCTAAGACTTGAGACACTCAAGCCAACCTCACCTGCGCATGGTGCACCCTGCTGAATAACGAACGAGGCAATGGCGAAAGCGGGGTGGTAGGGTTCTACAGCCTGACTGGGTCACAACCACCATGTATAAGGCGAAAAAGCCCGTCATAGTGATTCGCTTCTGCCGATCGCGTTTCGGGATCAGCCTGTGCAGCTTTTCGCAGGCCGGCATGACAACGGCGACCGGCGATGGATAGTGTGTCACTCGGTGGTCTCCATTGTTTTTGGATTGTACTGTTCTTACCATCAGGCACATTGCAGTCATTTTGCCGAGCTACAATAAAAAAATACACGCAGATATCGGAGTATCATTAGAGATACTTTAATATAACTACCTCCGCTAGTACAAAAGCTTCATAGTTACACAGAGAGTATATGAAACTAGCGTAATTTTACGATGTAAAGAAAAAATAAAGTTAACCCTGTATTTTGTTACAAAGAAAAACAAATGAAGACTCATAGAAGCTATATAATATTCGGTTATGGAAGTATAACCACAAAAATTATTTCTATTGTATTTTTGCTAGAAAGATAACAATGCCGACATTCACAAAAGGCGTTCTGAACCCTCTAAAGTAACAGCCTATCATTGACTGATCTCAGAACTGTAACCCTGCTTGGAATTGATTATTTGTCGAACTGACTACTTAACTCAATGAAGAATTTGTCCAAATATCAATAATTATATTCTATTAGTATTTACTAATCAATTTATTTCATTAAACATCCCAAAGGAAAAATATATAAACTTGAAAAGGTCTCTAACAACTACAGGTTATGCTATCTGCACAATTTAATGGAACTCTGAGGTCATCTTTAATGTTTATTTGTACGACTAAAAAATGCTAATAATTTTACCTTGAAAACGTATAGTCAGTTTTACGAATCGGATTAAAAATTATAAGTAAAATTACGTAAAACAATGCCAGCGAACAAGAATTGATACTAGAGTTTTTCAATATAACTATACTAACATTATAAAGCTGGAGGGTTTGTTTGTTTGGTCGAACGCGCTAATCTCAGGAACTACTAGTACGATTTGAAAAATTCTTTCTGTGATCAATCACTAAGACCAATAGCAGCGGAGCACCAGTGAATAATGTTTCAAAAAATCCTTTTTTTCCTTTTGAGAGCGTTCGCTGCGTTATCCCAAAGTAACTATTCCACGCGAAGTCGTAGTCCAGTGAAGCTGTTAAAACCTTGCTTGGTCAATAGCATAGTCAGAACGAAAAAAAAAAGTCAATAGCGTAGTCAGAACGAAAAAAAAAACAAAAAAATAAAGCGGACCAAGTCGCGGGCACGACGCGTCAACTGTCACTTGTTGTAACTATTCGTCTTAGAGCTAGCAATGGTTTCGACAACGAATTCGAATAAGCCAGTTTTTTATATATCTTTATGTTCTACCAAACAGCGTGTGGGATATCTGCCTGCCGTTAAACGTTGCGTTTATTAGTCCATATCGCACCTTTACAGACAAAAATATTGTTTTTTATATAATTTAGAATGTTTTGTTTTTCACTAACTTTAAAACGCTACTAAAACATGAAATTTTTATTGCCAGAGATTTTTATTATTAACAATAAAGTGCCCGATGCCATTTTTTGTAAATAAAAAAAAGTATGTTCAAACCATGTTAAGATAGCTGTAATTTTAATAATATTTTATTTAGACATAAAAGAGAGTAAATTAAAAATAATATTTCCTAAATAGAATATAATACATGTCAAATCTTAAAAAATAAGGAATAAGACAATAAGGAAAACAAAATTAGTTCATTTCTATATTAAGTATAAAAGTTACATTAATCTGCTAACCCCATCGCCTTCGTACTTAAGTTAGTTTTATTAGGTGTGATAGAGACAGCAATCTCGTGATTGATAGTTTACGGAATCCACAAACGGCCGTACGGCGTTATTGTAATTAAATTGTGATTTTTGTCATGTTACTTATTCACTGCATGTACACGCCGTAATGTTATATGTTAATTGCGTGCAAAACGATCAGTGGACATAATATATGATACTTCTTGAATATATGATACTATCAGTTTGTCGATTTGGTTTAGTTCTCACTGTCTTCTACTGCTTATAGCAAGAATAATTACTTTTAGCGCACGCTCCCTGCATTTTATGGGACAAAAAGTATCCTAAATGTAACCTTGTAATATTTGGTGTCACTGTGTCAAGTTTTGTCAAAATTGGTTCAGTGCTTTCAGAGTGATACGTTTTCACAGGGACAGAAAGACAGACAGACAAAAATTTGAAAGGATTATTTTTGGCTTTTATATAAATAACAAAGTCTCTACCCCGATGAAAATTTTCAAAAAATATTTAATGTACAGATTTGGCTTTGTTACAGTTTTATTATAGTATAGATAGAAAACTACTACTCAAAGCTACTACCGATTCGGAAAACAGCTCAGTCATCGAGAAGAGCCGGCAAGAAACTCGATTAATTACTAAAATGACTATTAAAAAATAGGGGTTGGTGTTAGAAGGGTGAAAATTTAGGGTTGTATGTATTATTTAATGCCTCATTATAACAAAATAAAAATGTCCAAAAAATAAAAAATAAATGTTAGGGGTGGACAACCCTTATCACTTAGGGGTATGAAAAATAGATAGTAGCCGATTCTCAGACTTTCTGAATATTCATATAAAATTTCATAAAAATCGGTCAAACCGTTTCAGAGGAGTATGATTACTAACATTGTGACACAAGAATTTTATATATAAGAAGATTATAAATAGGTAAAGTTTGTGAGGTTGTACGGGTGTAATCTCAGGAACTGCGGGTCAGATTTGAAAAATTCTTTCAGTGTTAGAGAGCTCATTTATCGAGGAAGGCTATAATAGGCTATACATCATCACGCTAAAACCAATAGGACCGGAGCACCAATGAAGTATGATTCAAAATCTTTTTTTTTCCTTTTTACAGCTTCCGCTGCGTGTTAGTTAGCCCAAAGTAACTATTCCACGCGGCTGAAGTCGCGGGCAGATGATAGTTCATAATAAGATAATATATCCATGTCGGATGCTCATACAATATTTTACGTAAATAACTTTATGTGCCCTTCATGTCGTGTCTTGGTGCGAGACCAAATTTCCCATTTTTTTAAATTTGAAAATATCCATGATCTTACTTGAACACTTGAGTCTTACTTGAGTCAGCATTTCGCTTGAATATCTTTTCTAATATGAATGAGTATTAAGGAATAAAGATGAATATTAATATTGAATCGGGATTACATTTACCTAAAACTTGTTCTCCGTTATCCACAAAGTCTTTGCTAGAATTAGCAGAATTATTTACATTCTCTTCGTTCGATGTAAATGTTACTCGTGCTTCCAAAACAGCCGGGTCTAGTTTCACAGCTGCCAAAACATCTACAGAATAAAATGTATACATTATGACTCAAAAATAATAAGCTTTTGAATTTCTAGAATTATATGAACCATTTGAAAAAAAATGCACCGAATATTAATTAAAAAAGCATTGAATTTTAAAAATGGATTAAGGATTATAGCCAAGTTTCCTTCGATGTCTTTTAAAGACGTTAATCGTTATTACCTATAATAATTATAAAGAAGTAAAATTTGTTTGTTTGTGGTAGGTACAACTTTCTAGCCGGGTGGATCTCTGCCGTCTCGTTCTGCGAGACAGTCATGCTCGCAAAGGAGGCTGCGGAGAGGGAGAGGGAGCGAACGATTAGACTCCCCCCCCGCTGCCGACGAACTACGCGGCGGCGACGGGTAGGCGATGACCTCCGGCCGCCGTAGTTGTGACCTGGGGCGACAGACACATGCATGTCCGTCGCTCCGGTCAGTTAAACTGCACAGGTCCATGTGGTGGAGGTGCATTATGCTGATGTTCCCACAGTTCGTTAGGGGGAATAACACCCATTTCCCCTTGAGGAGTCCACCATCTTGACCCCTCAGGCCGCAGTTTGGGTCCCTTAGGAGGGGACAACACCTGTTGGAGGAGCAGATGTAGTGTCGATTAGACAGTCCCTGCTCCTCCGACCAAAAGGTGTAAGAAGGTACCATGGGGTTTTAGTCCGTGCGACTCGGGCATATCCATCCTTTGCTTCCCGGTGAGATGGATATCCGTTAGGGATTCCCCCATGTAAAAAAAAAAAAAAAAAGGTACAACTTTCTGATTTTGAATATTTCACTGATATTTAACTATATTTTCTCTGAGGGACATAAGCTATTTTATTGTTACTTTGTTTGTAATTAATGTGAACGAAGTCACGCACAGTTGCTAATGTCATTTACACTATAGTATGTAATATGCTCATGGCTTCTACATGGAAGCTTGCAGCTTGTGCTGAGACAGCGACCTTTTCACCGCATGCAATCTCTCTTGTTTCTTTTATTTATGTATATTCTTGTAAGTATGTGTTGTATGTATTGAATAATCTTTCTTTATCATAGAGTATAAACTATTATAAACAAAATATATAACAAAAATTTATAATATACACTTTATTATCCTATTATTTAAGGAACCGAAACGCGCTCTTCAAGTTCGGCAATACAACAGTGATGCCTACGGTGTTGCAGTTGTCCATAGGCGATAGTAACCATTTACCATCAGGTGGGCTGTCTGCCTGTTTGTTGCCTTTTGATATAAAACAATTTACTCATATGTTGTACATAGAAATACAAAATAAAATTTATGATACATTTCCTCTCTCTACTCTATTTGCATAAAAAAAGTTCTTCCAAAAACAATTTCCTTTGTGTAGGACTCCAAAAGTTGCAGAAAGTCATTTGAAATTCATTAAATTTTACCTATCTTGGAATTCACTTGAGGTTCGTTGAACGATGTTTGTTTGTTCTTCATTATGACCTGAAACATAAATACAATTATTCAAAATATTTTCTGCTTTCTGAACCTTGAAACGTATAAAGTTCAATGAGAAGTGAAACTTTTGTATTACATGGAAGCATTTTAATTTAAAAATACAAAAAAAAAGCCAACGCCAGAAGGTGTTCCCAGGCGGTCACCCAACCAAGTAGTGACTGCATCCAACAAAATCAAATCAAATAAAAATATCCTTTATCCAATTTAGGCCCTGAGAAGACGCTTATGATCGTCAAAGCTACCACCGATTTGGAAAACAACCCAGTCATCGAGAACAACGGGCAAGAAACTCGATCTGGTTTATCTTTTCATGTTATATATTTTTATAGTAACATAAATATTTACATTCGTTATTAGTGGATGCACAGAGAGGGGCGTCATTTCCAGACGTCACAATCGTTCACATATTGATCCACCCTACAATAGCCATTAGATATTAAAACCCGCTTGACATGGTTCTTGAACTCATTATACGGCAAATCGGTAATATGTTTTGGGACTTTGTTATAAAATTAAGCACTGTTACCTAAAAACTGTTTTTGGACTTAGTGAGCCTGAAGCATGGAATGACCAATTTGTTGCTGTTTCTAGTATTTAAATTATGTTGGTCTTTTACTAGATCCAGCATATCTAAGTTTTTGCGGACATACATTAAATTATCAAGAATATATTGGGAGGGCAGAGTTAAGATACCGAATTCCCGAAATTTAGTCTTTAATAATTCGTGAGGTCTCATATTATAAATTACAACGTTGCTTAACATCGATGATCGGAGGAGTATCGGTGTTTTCAACACTCTAACCGACACAGCGTTTACCTCCACCATTTTCGTCACACAAAAATTCGAAGCCCTCCCATAAGAAGTTTGACTTTAAAAGTTTTGTATTAGTTAACACTAGCTACCCGCCCTGGCTTCGCACGGACTTATTAACAAATAAAATAAGGTTAAACAGCCATGCAGTGAAATAAAATGATAGCTGAACAATCTGTATATATTTTTAAGTTAGTACTGTCGTCCGTCTTAATGCGTCTTAACACTCGTTTTTTAAATGGAAATTTTTATGCTATAATTTTTATTCAATTTTCAAACTTTTTCCTTCATACAAAACTTGTCCTGACAAATACACAACAAAGGAAGAATTAGCTAAATAGGTTGTCCGGTGAAGCTGTTAAGACTTTGGTAGGATAATAGGGTAGTCAGTTCGAAAAAAAGAACAAATAGGTGCAGCTGTTTTGAAGCGATGTGCCTATATACCTTTGGCAACTGATGTTTATTTACACAGACGTGTGCTCATCCAAAACTTTGACCAAGGAAAACAAAAAAAAAAACATTTTTTCGAAATATTTTACATTATCCAAATATTGATAACACTACAATTCGACAATAGCTACTAAACAAAAAAACAAAGTTATAAAATAAAGTCCTCTACCACGTCTGTCTATTCGCGATAAACTCAAAAACTCGATGCGCGCGTACACCGTCACGAAATACCGACACCCTGAAGTTATTACGATTCGCGCGCACAACGTCACAAAAAACTGATACCCTGGAGTCAACTTTTTCTATTGTTATTGTCGTTTTTTCTACAAACGTACAATAAGATAAAATTTTTGAAAAGTTTTTATCTTGTTACGCTAAAGAAGTATAACTTCTAACTCGTGTACATAAAGTACACACACATTTTTACTTCTTTTTTTATTAGGGCGGGACAACGTCCGCCGGGCCTGCTAGTTTAGCAATACATTTTGATCAGTGTAAACGTTCCCGTGCGGTTCTAGATATTACTCGTTGAGGTTAACCAGAATTCTATTTTATTTTTATGAAATAAAAGCCTAAAATTATCCAGCTATCTGCTAGGTACCGTTCATACTTTCATAAATATTTAGTAAAAAGCTGTTATTTTCACATTACAAACAGACACTAAATGTTATTTAGTTGTATAGATTATATTTACACAGAACCCAATTTTTTTTCTAAAATAAAAGTAGCCTAAGGTGCACCTTGTAACATCAGTAACTTTGCTGTGAAAGTTTCGTCAAAATCAATCCAGCTGTTTTGGAGATAGGCAGGAACAAACAGGCAGGCAAAATTTTTAAATTTTTAAAAGTTGCTTTTTTGTTAGATGTACCACCGTTCATACTCTCATATCTATTTAATAAAAAGCTATTATTTTCACATCAGAAACTGACACTCAATTTTATTTATTTATGTAGATTGACATTTGTTCTTCACGAGTAACATAATACTGACAGTTTTACTGGCAAACAAGAATAAAAAGAAATATTTCATCAGAGATTTCTCTACTGAATACTTAGAAAATGAAAGTTATTTTGCATACCGTTCAAAATGTCCGTCAAAAAACACTTGAGAATTATATAAATTTTGTATTTACATTTTTATAAATAATATTATTAAACATATTTCATTACTGTAAAGTTTTACGTGATTGCAACCTAAATACATCTAAGTTCTTACGTAACCTTATTTCCAACCTATGAAATATCTAAACTTAATAACAAGTATGGCGAGATGGTTTGGAAGAGCATTCTGCGTAGAATACTCAATAGGTTATCAAAAACTATAGTTGACAAACCTAACTTGAATCTTCTCATTACATCCACTAAAAACGATTATTGATTTTATAATGATTATTGATGTATTGGAAATATATAAATTGATGTACCCGATCGAGTTTCTTGCCTGTTCTACTCGATGACTGGGTTGTTTTCCGAACCGGTGATAGTTTTGACGTTCATAAGTGCCTTATAAGGGCCTAAACTGAATAATGTATTTTTAATTTGATTTGATTAATAATAAAAAGAGAAGCCAGACTAAATATATACTTAAACGATATTTTTATATAAAAAATAGTCGATAATTATGAATGTCCTTAACACTAAAATCATTATATTCTAAAGTTAAGGTTAATACAATGAATTTTGTAAATACTATATTTCAAATCAATAGATTTACTATCATTATACTAATTAAAACATGTAAAATATATAGTCTTTACTTAAATTATACCTCATTAGCTTTAAAAGTGTAAATAACGATTATAACAATGAATTAAATCATGACAGTCAGTTTAGAGACGATTAAGTAATTAATTACCTCTTTGTTTGAGCAGCCGCTTGTGTAGAAGTTATTAGTAACCACAGGTTTTAAAACGTCCATTGTAATGAAAAAAAGTCACAAACGTTGTGTTAGAACGAACGATCAGTACTCGAATGCAAGTATGCGGAGTTAATATATGCGTGAAGTGTAATTCAAAATGTACCCTCTTAGAGCGATATTTTCTTATAACGAAATAGTCGTGCAATAGTAGACTTTGTAGTTTTTATTGTATTTGTGTCGATAAAAAATAAATAAAATGAAACAAATGAGTAAAAACATTGTTGACTACATTTGTATTTATTGAAAGAACCATTCTTTTTAACCGCTTTGAAAATAGCCGTAAGTTCGGACTTGGGCATAATGTAGTCGAACATTGATTGAATAAAAAACAAAGTTAAAATATTATTATGGCAATATAAAACTCGCATTTATTTATTCTTAAGTGTTATACATCATTACATAGTTTTTTTTTTTTTATGTTATAACGAAATAGTCGTGCAATAGTAGACTTTGTAGTTTTTATTGTATTTGTGTCGATAAAAAATAAATAAAATGAAAGAAATGAGTAAAAACATTGTTGACTACATTTGTATTTATTGAAAGAACCATTCTTTTTAACCGCTTTGGAAATAGCCGTAAGTTCGGACTTGAGCATAATGTAGTCGAACATTTAATAAAAAACAAAGTTAAAATATTATTATGGCAATATAAAACTCGCATTAATTTATTCTTAAGTGTTATAAATCATTACATAGTATAAAACAAAGTCCCCTAACGCGTCTGTCTGTCTGACTGTTCGCGATAAACTCAACAACTACTAAACGGATTTTCATACGGTTTTCACCAGTAGATAAAGTGATTCATGGGGCACGTTTTGGTATTTAATTTGTCTAGGATTATAATCAGGGCGGGACAACGTCTGCCGGGCCCGCTAGTATGATATAATACGTATTTATATCTAAATTTGTGTTCTGCACAGATTCAGAGCGGTCAAAATGTTTAGCGAGAGTTGTATTAGCATCAAATTGTTATTTGTACTAATATTATAAAGAGGTAAGGTTTGTGAGTTTGTGACGTTGTAGGGGGTAATCTCATGAACTACTGGTCCGATTTGAAAAATTATTTCAGTGTTATATAGCTTATTTATCGAGGAATATTAGAGATATCATCACGCTAAGACCAATAGGAGCGGAGCACCAATGAGGAATATTTCAAAATCGGGGTTATTCCTCTTGAGAGCTTCCGCTCCGTGTTAGCGTTAGCGAAAAATAACTATTCCACGCGAACGAAGTCGCGGGCAGAGGCTAGTGTGAAATAATGTTGTCGGGTTATAGAACATAGTGATTGTATGATGTAGTAAGTAGTGATTTGATGGCAATCACCACACATTAGATATGCAGAAGTATATTCAGTCGTATTCAGGGATTGTACTGTATTTACAGTCTCTTTGTCGTGGTACAACCAAAAAACCTGTTATTATGTGTTAACAAAGAAATTTGATAACTTTCTGAAACAAAGTATTCACGATATTATATAATAAACAATTTTCACTTATGTATACTTGAACTAGCGTCCCGCCTGGGCTTCGCGTGGATGCAATGTACTACCGTGGCGTCAAGTGTCTAAATAATTTTAATCCATTTTTTAACGCTTTGATATTTACGGTTCATCAAGTCGTAAAAGCTATATTAAGAATCTTACACAACAAGTTTTCTGTCTTATACGTAATATTGAATCTATGATATTTTCTTAAGATATTCTTTGATATGAATTACTGCAAATAGCAGTTTTGGTCTACATCGAGTGCCCAACGTAACTAAGGTATTCAATCGGATAATGGTTAGTACTATATTTGTAAAAAAAAACGTTGAAAACAACTGATTCCTTTTTAATAATATGTAAAAGATAAAAATGATTATTGCGAGACATTCTTAGAAGATAGACATATGCCGTCAAGGTGCTAGTTAGAGATGTGTAACACTGCGCTGCGCCTCACGATTACGGCAACTCAGTTCACTGCGCTGGATGTATTAACTCATTTCTTCAAAATGAGTTGGCGGGATGTTCGAATATCATTTTTATAAACAGCAACTCTGTGAAATGTAAATGGAATAATACGTAGGTAATCTTTACTTTCTAGATTTCACCTTACTTCTATTTCTTCTTCTTTAATTTATAGAGCGGTGTGTAAGCAATACACAATTCCGCCAATGTTATGTAGATACGGAGTGTGCGCTGTCTGTGGCAGATAGTGACATAAACGAAGGAGACCGATAAACAAATGAAATTCGAAAACGAAGATAATTAATTTGTGTTCAGACCGAGTTATTGCATATTTCTTACAAATATACATATAAGCAAACTTAGATACATATTGATTAAGAAATAGATAATCTGATTAAAGTTTGATTTTGTTAATTTTAATAAATAATGACAAGACATGTAAAATTAAAGGGTTATTATTCACTAAAGCTAAGACACACGTAAGGATAGTAGGACGGGGAATATAAGGAGGGATATCGAAAAGGGAGAATCTGTTTCTCAAACAATTAAAGAATATTATGATCTGGGGAACCGTCGTCTGAGGCCGTATTCGCAGAAAGAATGGTCCTTGATCCTTAATTTAGACAGATGCACTGGTGTACAAGTATTATCTAGACGAAGACGACAGATAATGGAAGTAACGGTCTTACTTAGATATAGGAATTTAAAAAATCATGGTTTTGGGGAACTTCAGTTTGGAAAGAACTGTAAGATTTTCCCTTATATTTTCTGGAAAAATTCCAACCCTTTTGCCATTTTTTTTATAGTAGCATGGCAAAATGACTGCACTGTGCCTGATGGTAATCACAGTACAATCCATAAACTATGGCGACCACCGAGTGACACAGTATCCATCGCCGGTCGCCACCGTCATGCTGGCCTGCGAAAAGCCGGATATGCACAGGCTGGTCCCGAAACGCGACCCACAAAAGCGAATCTCTATGACGGGCTTTTCACCATATACTTGGTGGTTGCGACACAGTCAGGCTGTAAAACCCTACCACTCCGCTTTCGCCATTGCCTCGTTCGTTATTCAGCAGGGTGCACCACGTGCAGGTGAGGTTAGCTTGGGTGTCTCAAGTCTTAGATGTTATTCGACACCCTTACACACCAAGAATGTATGAAAGTAGATGTAAGGAGATGAAGCAATTCATTAAGCATGTATATATGGTTGCAGATTTCATAGGTGTATAGGATCTTTGAAGTAAACGTAAATAATATATGTATACATTATTTAATATTTAACAATAGAAAGAATTAATTTTATTGCAAAACTGACGGGAGTCGAGATGTAAATATGGAGTTAAACAATCGCCCAAATAGTATACCTACATATAACCAATAAAACAATCTATGTGTTAATGTTTGTACTCAATTTCTAAATATATTTTATGAAAGCAACACTTAATTACATACTTCAAATGCATTATATGTACGAGTATATTGCATTACATGTATATTATCTGGGTGATTGTTTAGTTCCAGATTTACACCTCGACCCTCGAAGGCATGTACATATTTTCAGAGACCTTAATTACAGAGTATTGTTTAACGATATCTCAACTGTCAAAAACCACGACTCGATCTGATATGACCTTCAAGGACTTTGAAATTAAAACTATTTTTTAATACTGTCCTGACCAGTAGAAGTGATTAATTGACGATATTTATCTTTTACTATTTTTTACTTAGAAATAAGCCGCAACTTAAATAAAGAAGTTATATATACTATATTTAAATATTTATATTCAAAGCTAGTGAAATAACAAATGCCATCTTAATTTTTTCTTTTTCCAAACTTGTTGTTTTCGCAAAGAGATCACCTGTAATTGGCAATATAAAGGGAGAGAGGGGTGATCGCAATTTGATACGATTCAGTATTCACTCCTTTCACGTGTTGCATGAGCATAATATTAAGTTACTAAGATCTGTTAGTCCTGATACAGATATAAGTCAGAGAGTCGTGTTTATTTCAAAATGTTTTAGACGTAGGTAAGAGAGTCGAGGTAATTTCAAATTTCGATTCCCATTCTATATTTCGTGCACCAGCTCCCCGTGCAAATAATTAGATACAGAGAATATTTACACAACGTCAAATTGTGCTACAACTTAGTTATTCATTACAAGAAATAGTAATTGCAACAAATAATAACAAATGAATGCGAAGCTGAGGGCACAGCTCGTAAGATATTATTGTAAAGAATATTATTTAATAGCTGCCAGCATCAGTTGTTTAAGGAGGAAAATGAGACGATATCTTCTCTTTACAGTACAATCATCACTACATATTATAAAATAAAGTTCTCTACTATGTCTGTCTGAAAATAATATAAGCGTCGTAAATATTATTTACGATACCATTCTCTATGTACGTGCACTTCTCTATGGACTTGTATAAATCCTTATCCAAATAAATACTTATTAGTTATATTGGTCATTTAATCATTAATATTATAAAAGTCCTCTGCCACGTCTGTGTGTCTGTCTGTTCATGATAAACTAAAAAACTACTGAACGGATTTTCATACGGTTTTCACCAGTAGATAAAGTGATTCATGAGGAAGGTTTAGGTATATAATTTATCAATGTTTTTATTTACTATCAGGGCGGGACAACGTCCACCGGGACGGCTAGTATAGATTAAAACTGACCTTTACGGCCATTGGTTGTAAAAACCCAAGACACACAGTCTCGAATAAAAGTAGCGGCAAAACCGGCCGCAAAAACTCCCCAATATACATACGTAGGTATAGTTATACGATAAACTTATGATTTTGCAAACTCAACCTTACCTGACTGATTTAAAGTTGCTAGTGCAAGGACACAAGCGACGCGAGACTATTTGAAGTGACTGCAAAATGCACTCATTTTTGTGTGCCGTCTATTTTTTTTTGGTTTTTGTGTATCAATGTTTACGGCATATCATTTCAATGAATACCCTAGAAGATATATCCCAGATTAAAAATACGAGTAACAAAAAAGTTGTTTGTGTGAAAAGTCTAACGTAGCTTATAAAGACTCTGAACTGTAAATATCAAAGCGGTAAAAACTGGATCTAAATCCTTTAGACACTTACGATACCACATAGTACATTGCACCCATGCAAAACCGGGATCGGTCGCTAGTAATATCTATAACACATTAAGAAGTGGCAATATCCAGACACACTCACACCTGTGTCTACTATACCTACGTGATTGATGACGCGGTTAGTAGGTTCATCCATCGGGCCATGGACACTCCGGCGCGGCATATTGTGGATTATAACTTAAAGATGGCGATAGGGGACCGGAATGTCATAAAGGCAATAACGTCTAAAACAGCTAAATAATATATATATATTAAAAAAAAAAACAAATACGATTTTTAACTTACATATTAAATAAAACTATAGCAAAAAAATGGTGCGGACCGAGGTGCAGATAAGAAGACAGAAAAAAAAAACACATTAAGAAAAATCTTTGTACCACTTTTATAGTCGTGTTTCAACCACTAATACTTAGAATACAAGAAGTAATTTGAGAAATAATATTTCCTAGGACTTTTATATACGAATTAGAAGATCTAGAAGGTTGTCGTAAATTCGTAACATGAGTAATTTGCATAATCTTTTGACTACGGTTCTTGGTTTGTTTGACCTTTGAATAAATATATTATGCCGGTTCTAAAAATAAATGAATATATATTTACAAGAATAAGACTACATGGACATAAATATCTGTTTTTATGTGACGGAAGTACCTAACGTTGAGTTGGTAGATAAAGCGGTTGGAATAACTTTTTTTTATATTATAGGCGGCTCACCTTATGTTAAGTGATCACCGCCGTCCATAGACACGAGCAACAGCAGGGGAGTCGCAAGTGCGTTGCCAGCCTGTGTAGGGCAAGGGAGACGGGGAGGGGAAGGCGGAGGGCCTCCGGCGCCCTCACTGACAGTACGAAACGCAACAATGCAAGCACTGTTACTTCACGTCTGTGTTTCTGTGGGTCGGGTGGCAGTTCGAAGAGTGGTAGAGCCACGCTAAAGCTATTACTGTTTCAGGATGAATGGGTCGGCTCGTCCGGGGTAGTACCACCCTCTCATAGAAAACCGACATGAAGTAACAGTGCTTGCATTGTTGCGTTTCGTTCGGTCAGTGAGAGCGCCAGAGGCCCACCTCCCTTCCCGTCTCCTCTCCCCCCTCACTCCCTTTCCCCCAAACACAGGCTGGCAACGCACTTTCGACTGCCCCGGTGTTGTTAGTGTCTATGGACGGTGGTGATCACTTAACATCAGGTGAACCACAGGTTCGTTTGCCAGTAATGACATTAAAAAAAAAAATAGTACCCCGAGTAATAGCTTCAGCCCCACTAGAGCTAGAGCCCTACTACCTACCAAACTTTTCTTCCAGTAAATAATGTCAGTCATGCAGTATTGTGAAATTTGTAGCGTTACAATTGAAGATTGTATTGTACGAGTGGCAGATTCCAGAATTAAATACCTTCGGATTAATCCTTGAATGATCTCACGTCGCATAATTTATTATGCATTACTGTTATGTTATTTTGCACAAATACAGTCAAAGGACTGTCGTTCGAAGGTGCTTAAATGCTTTGGTGTTAGATAGATTTGTAATATAATTAAAAAATATAACCCGTTTGCTTTGCGTCATAACTTTATCTATTAAATTACATTTCTACTCACTCTCACATAGGTATTCGTTGTGTGTTTCTTAGTAATTTTAGACGTTATCGCAAACTTGCATATAACTCAGCGTAATGTGTAACCATACGCCAGTGTAACTGATAACATTCATGCAATAATAGTCAATTGTTTCTGATGCAACGTTCATATGTTACCTACCTATTAAAAATTACAAACTATTTGTTATTTTATTCTTTACACTGTGCTATTGTTTTGAACTTGACTGTTTTTTCTTCTTAGTTTATTTATGACAGTGTAACTTTTTGAATGAACGCACGTTCTCCACCTTTTGCTGTAATAACATCTCACAGAAAGTTAGAAGTATATAAATATTTACACTCTATATGCGACGTAGCTGCAAATCTATACTTAATATTCATCTTATATTATTTCTATACTAATATTATAAAGAGGTAAATTTTGTGAGTTTGTGACATTGTAGGGGGTAATCTCAGGAACTACTGGTCCGATTTCGAAAACTCTTTCAGTGTTATATAGCTCATTTATCGAGAAAGATTATAGACTATATATGATCACGCTAAGAGCAATAGGAACGGAGCACTAATGAAGAGTGTTTCAAAATTGGGTTTTTGTTCCTCTTAAGAGTGGTTCCGCTAGTGTCAGATTTAACCCAAAGTAATTATTCCACGCGAACGATGTCGCAGGCTGAGGCTTGTTATATTATAAAGAGGTACAGTTCGTGAGTTTGTAGGGGGTAACCACAGGAACTACTAAACCGATTTTGAAAATTATTTTACCAATAGAAAGCCACGTGATTTGTGAGTGTCATAGGTTACATATTCATCCGAAAATTTTTGGGTAAATTTGTGGTAGTCGGATTGGCAAAGTAAGTCGGAGAAAAAACGGTCGAACAAAACGTTTTATACGAACGCTGCCTTAACGATGAGAGATATATTATTGAGTTCTAAAGAAAAGTTGTAGAGCTTGATAATGCCTACAAAAAAGTTACCGACAGCATGTATCTAAATTTATATTTAAATCACAAAAAGTAGTTTTTTATATTTAAAAAATAATTTAAATCGTTAAGTGATATTTTTTGTTCATATTATCAACTACAATAATTATGAATTCTTATCAATATGTAATGATATAATAACTAATAATAATATAATATAATAACGCTACAGCAACGCGTGGTCGGGTCAGCTAGTATTAAATCAAACGATCCCTTGCCGCCCCCACAAAACGGTCTGTCGGTACACCGTGGAGTTTTAGTCCGTGCGACTCGGACATAACCCACCCTCTCCCCCGGGAGGGTGGCGTATCCATAAGGGATTTCCCCACGTTAAAAAAAAAAGCTAGTATTAAATAATACGGGACAAACTCCTGCATATAACGTAGTCCGGTGAAGCTGTTAAGACCTTGCTAGGTCAATAGCATAGTTAATACGAAAAAAAAAAGTCCTGCATATAACGACTTATCTGAAGTTATAATGTCCTGTTTTTCCTTAACAATTTTGTTAATAAATTTAAATCTAAAGATTGCGAGTTAATGAAACATAAAATGTTTAAGATTTTGATCATTCAATATAATGTTAACTAACTAACGTCTTACACATAATATGACTAGTCAAGAGTAATATAAAAGAAAATTCTTTTTTTTTTAATATTATTGGAGGCAAACGAATAGGCGGGTCACCTGATGTTAAGTGATCACCGCCGTCCATAGACACCAGCAATATCAGCGGAGCTGCAAGTGCGTTGCAAGCCTGCGTTTGGGGGAAGGGGAAAAGGGCAGGAGGAGTGGGTAGGAGGGAGGCGGAGAAAGGAGAAGAGAGGAAAGGGGAGGTTGGCCTCCAGCGCTTTCACTGACCGAACGAAAAGTAACAATATTCTAGCACTGTTAGTTCACGTGGGTTTTTTTGAACGGACTACACTATTGACCAAGCAAGGTCTTAACAGCTTCATCGCACTACTAAAGCGAGCGATTAAGGCACTCAGCCGATTTTATTTTGACAACTAGCTCAAGGGTGCGCGGCACACCTCGGCTTTGTCTTTTGCCTGATACATGCAATTCGCGACCTATGTAAGCTAACCTAAGCTAAGCTAACTATTCATACATATACGAGTTGTTGAAACATAAATGTGTACCAAGCATACATACCTCAATAACTCTTATATATATTTCGTATCGGATAATATTCTATACTATTTCAGTTTGATAAAGGAAAAAAGATAAAACCCTTCCACTTGCGTGTGAAAGCGTGTATGCGTGCACGTGTGTGGAGGTGATATGTGTTATGTTGTTGCAGTGATGTAAGATTTTGTGTCAATGTATCGCGCGAGTAGCGTACTCAAGGTCTCCACGCCGAGGGACCGGAACTATAGTTCATGTGGGTATATCTGTGAGTCGGGTGGTAATACCCCGGGCGAGCCGGCCCATTCATGCTGAAACCAGTAATAGCTTCAGCGTGCCTCTACCACCTACGATATACGATAAAATATTGTTATAGGAATTTGAAATTGGTATTTATTTATCCTTAAGTTGTCTTGATGTTGTTCATTCATCACCAGCCTGTAAGAGAGCCACAGTAGCCATAGGTCTCATTCCGAAGGAAAGTATGGGTATAATAAGCACATCAGTCCACGTGGTATTGACGATTTCAAACTTTCCTATATACTGTGGTACTACAAGAACATTTATCAGGTTCAGGTTTAATCATCATGTTTTCCTTCATCGCCAGCCGATAGTGTTAGAGGACAGACGGACAAGAAGGATAGGTTAATTTAAAATATATATTGTTGGAAATAAATAAAAATGTCGGGTAGTTTTACTGCGTCGGCCCATATAAGGGGCGGTGCTTGCCGTGTTGACACACTCTTTCGGTGGCCGTCATATCGTGCGATAGCTCTATCCGAACTCATGTCGGTTATTTAACGAGTGATTAATTGTTACAGTTTATTCTTAGCAGTTTAAATCTAAATTGGCTAGTTCTTTGTTAATAATCAATAAATGTGTTAAAAATTGCTAACAATATATATACATCAAACACGTTTAATTATCTTTGTATATTCTTTGAGTATTTAACATTTATTGTTTAAATAAAAAAATAACATTACTTAAATTCTTGTTGCATATAATTATTGTTTTAAAAAGAATAGTGACTATCCATTCTGCTCACTTATGGCGGGCAAAACTCATAGTTAATAGAAAATAAATACAACATAAATAAAAAAAAACACCAAAGTGTGAACCATGCCTCGAATATGTGGAACATGTTTCCTGAATCCATTGTTTACAAACTGCACGCTCCAATCGAGGGATAATATAATTTTCTTTGCACCCCGTACAAAGAATAAAATCTGTTAATCGTTTCTCGATTAAATCCTTTTTGATTCGAGCAACAGATATCAGTTTACACTATCTAAAAAAACATTAATAACAAATACAGTATTAACTAAACAAAACTTATTTGCTGATAACAATCATATATGAAGTTATTATATATGTATGTAGATATAGGTTATTATAGAATTCGTCTTGCCTGGTTCCGGTACTTCATTAGTATAAACCTAAAATAAATAAAAACCAGCGAGTCAAAAACACGTATTATATATTATGTTGAATTCTATGTAGAAAACACACTCGTGTGGAAATATCAAAAACCGGATAACCTCGAACACTCGTGTAATTAGAATATACTTACGGTGACAAAATTTAATTTTTATTCGAAATTTCAATATTTGTGAACACAACACTGAGCACATGTCTTACAGTACCCGCCGAATTAGTGACAAAATAAGCATCTGTGAACGTTTCGAATGATACGAAATATGTCGATTGAGCATCGATCTAGGTCAATTATTTATTTTGCCCCAACTCTTTATTTTGCCCGTCCGTCCCCTACTAATTTAAATTAGTAAGGCTCGCTCACAAAGCGGTTTTTACCCGCGTCCATCCATCCTAAGTGTACGCGAATTTCGAAAAATTCATTGGTACCTGCAGGGGTTCGAATTGCTTGTAGCATCAGATTGATATTCCACCGGTCGACTACCACGTAATATAATATAACACGTATTAATACCTACATTTATGGTTTGAACAACTATATTCACAGCGGTCAAAAAGTTTAGCGAGGACAATATATCTGTAAAGTCCGTTTAGATACTCTTTGTTAAAAATAAAACTATAAAATCATATCTTGGTCACCAAGGTATAGGTTGTGTCTAATTTGGACACCATTGTTGAACACGTGTAAAAATGTAAAAATTGAAAATTTTTGTGTTTGTACAGATGAATACTAATTTATACTTTTTCAGTAACGCTTTATCGTATATCGGAGTCTAATAAAATTAATCATAAATTCGATTATGTCATACAGCTAGTTGTTCACACAATACATTCAAAAAGATATTCAGTTTAAAATTGTCGTGTTAACTCGTTATAACACTTTAAAACCGTTTAACCTGCGGAATAAACTAAATGAGGCCAACTTTTTCAGGTATAAATATCAATTTTTCCCCACTTTGTTGTATGGTAATGTGACTGGCTTGTAGCCGACACTATTCAGCCGGCATGCATAAAACATTTCGCTGCAATCTGCGGCTAACCATGAATAAATTACAGCGAAAAATATACACGGCATATTGATGGCGATGAAAAAAAAATGACTGTCAATACACGTGTACACTAGAATCTGTTAAACCGTAGTATTGAATTACCACAATTTTGTTACAATAAACAATGGAGAGACACAACTTTATTGTTGGAACAACTGTGAAACAAATTAAAATATATATAAGTATATGCCACCAAACGATGAATTCATAGCATCTCCATCTCCGATGAACAGACAGAAGATTTACTCAAGATACTTTATCAGCATCCATCCTAAGAGTTATACATATATCTGCCATACGAGCACCTACAAGTAAACTCCTTATAACTATACATACACACAATTTCTTGCAGTCTTGCATTCTTGCAATTTACTTGAGACACCCAAGCCAACCTCTCCTGCACGTGGTGCACCCTGCTGCATAACGAACGAGGCTGCCTGGCAGCCTGACTGGGTCGCAACCACCATGTATATGGCGAAAAAGCCCGTCATAGTGATTCGTTTCCGCGGGTCGCGTTTCGGGATCAGCCTGTGCATATCCAGCTATTCGCAGGCCGGCATGGCAGCGGCGACC
>MU159407.1:29589-39897 GCA_015888305.1 Antheraea pernyi | reverse complement strand
TCGCCGTTGTTTTTGGACTGTACTGTGCTTACCATCAGGCAAAATGCAGTCACTTTGCCGTGCTACTATAAAAAAAAAAAAAATACCGTAGTCCGGTGAAGCTGTTAAGACCTTGCTTGGGCAATAGCGTAATCAGTTCGAAAAAAAAAACTTGCAATATCACATTTATATTGATTTTTTTTATTACTAGGTATGCCCGCGACTTCGTCGGCGTAGAGCGTTATATAAAAAACATCGACTAATAAAGTCCCCGAATGTATTAAGTCCATTTACTTATCTACAATCGCCACGTCGTATTTTACTGATTTTATGTATATATATGAACCGATTTTAATGAAACAAAGCCTAAGTTATTCTCGAATAGTTTTATTGTGATCCCAGAACTTTAACAGTGATGCGCGTTCATATAAACAGACAGACATTTCTAAAAATGATTGAAAAGTATTTTCTTACTTATTTCTAGACACCTGCAACAACTATTTTATTATTATATGATTATTATCATCATCATTATATTAATACGTGAAGCCTAAATTTTGTATCCCTTTTTAACGGAATTGGGCAACCGGATGAACGTGAAATTTGGCATAGTTAAAGTTTATATGGAGGAGAAGTGCAGAAACGTATTTATCTATACTAATATTATAAAGAGGTAGAGTTTGTGAGTTTGTGATGTTGTAAGAGGTAATCTCAGGAACTACTGGTCCGATTTGGAAATGTAAAGGGTAATCTCAGGAACTACTTGTCCGATTTGGAAAATTCTTTCAGTGTTATATAGCTCATTTATCAGGGAAGGTTATAGGTCCGCAGCAGGGGCTTGCTCAGCCTGAGGGGCTTGCTCGGCAGGGGGATCCTGCTGAGCAGGAGGGTCTTGCTCCATGTCGGAGCCGGAGTCGGAGTCGGAGTCATCGCTATCGCGATCGGCTGGGGTTGGGGAGTTGTTGGAAGCCTCGATCTTGGCATAGATCGAGGGAGTGGGCTTCGAGGAGTAAGGGAGCTCGGTGCGATGCTTTGCAGCGTACGCATCGTAATCGTCTACGAGACGAGGACAGATAGCGGCTATGAAGCCGCGGAGGCTAATGAGCTCAGTCTCTAAGAGACTGATCTCTTGTTCAGCGGCCATACCGGGGCCTGAGGAGGGGAGTGGGGCGGGGGAAGACATGTGAAACCTCCCTGCCAGAGGGGCAGGGGGGCGCGCCTTAATGAATTTAACGGACTATCCCGAGTCCGGATCAAAGGGAGCTGTTTAAAACTAAACAAAATAGGAAAACAACGCAAATAAGTACATGAGCAAGACAGGGGAAAAATAATATAAGACTACTTAAATAAACAAACAATAAAAAGAAAATAAATTTAAAAATAAATCACTGAAGAATTAAAGAAATACGTAAATAAATAGATAAACAAAAGAGTAAATAAATAAATATACCAAGAAATAGATAAAGCAATAAATAAATACAAGGAAAGGTCTCACTCAGTTCCAAGAAAAAGAACGCAGGTGCAGCGCACCTGTGGAGCGCAGGTGTGCCGGATCGAAACAACACAATAACTGACGTCACTAAATCACGAGTATTAAAATCGAACTTAGTGCGCGCAGCAAAACGGACAACCGCTCGAGTCGGCGGTTCGATCGTAACTCCCTGATTGTTAATCTCTCACCTAAGTTGAGACGTTTAGTCAATGAATCATTATTATTATTTTTTTGTTCTGGTTTTGGTACCATCCTTCTATTAGATTATTACTGTCATTGTTGCAGGTAACATTATAAGTTTCTTGCGTTAATTTTAACGTTCTAACAAGATGGTGGTTCTCTTGTTAGAAGTTTTAGGGAGTTTTTATGGCAAGTCAGAATCAAATAGTCCATTGTACTATTTCCGATCCACTTCAATTGTACACAATAACCAAAGTATATTACGTAAAACACTCAAAATATACTACATGACATTCCAAGATCCAAGCAAAAACTTCCGAATAAATACTTATTACTGTATCAATTAGTCCTGACCACGTAAGCCGAATTGTTTGCAGGACAAACAATAACCGCAATTACGGATCGTGACCAATCCTAGTAAAATTACGATTCATAGTACACTCTAATGAATTACTTACCAGAGCCACCGCATTCTTGTTGCGCTTATAGTAGTCCGTGTGTAGTAATGTATATTTGATGTAATTAGGTGTAAGATCTAATGTTAATTGTCAAGAACATAGTTGGAGTTTTTGGCGGGATCTTAAAATGGCATGTAAAACCTCCCTGCAAAGTTCTAACAAGGGGGCAACCATCTTGTTTAAAATACGGAGGAGGTTACTACGTTCGGTTGTGTGTATTTTTTTTTATGTATGTTAATCGATATCTCCGTCAATTATGAACCGATTTTAATGATTCTTTTTTTATTTGAATCGATTATATTCAGAGGTGGTCCCATATGAATTTGAAAAAAATATTCAAATGTAAAATCGTTTATTTGATTTTCATCCATTCATATTTACGTATTTTCTTGAAATTGGAACCGATTTATTATACCCATTAGAAACCGGATATATTTATGGACACTAAAAATGAAGAAATAAATTTTTTTTCCAAAAAAAAAACCGCCTTCGATGTGAAACACAAATAAGGCACTAAAATCTTTTGCCGGCAAATAGAGATACAGTTAATTACAACAATAGAATAAGAACTGTCAACTTAGACAAGTGTTAGAGAATATTTAAATTAAAATAATGTCCATCTGTAAGCGAGGGTAAGACACTCTTTTGTGATCAAACTTTTTTAAGAAAGAGTTGAATGCGTATTTAACTTTTTTGTAATAACACGGATACAGTTTAAGAAGACTATTCGATGTGGAAGAGAATAGTGGGAGTATAGTCAAAAGATCGCAGCGCATGCCGTGGACAATAATCCAGGATGGCCTAACACCCAATTCCCTTTGAGGGGTCCACCATCTTGACCCCTCAGGCCGCAGTTTGGGTCCCTTAGGAGGGGACAACACCTGTTGGAGGAGCAAACGTAGTGTCGATTAGACGGTCCCTGCTCCTCCGGCCAAAAGGTGTAAGAAGGTACCATGGGGTTTTAGTCCGTGTGACTCGGGCATATCCATCCTCTGCTGGCCGGCGAGATGGATATCCGTTAGGGATGTCCCCAATGAAGAAAAAAAAATGATGGCCTATCAAGCAAATTACTTTAAGATTTCCTAGAATTTGTTAAATGGTAAGGATCATAATTGTTGTAATGTTGTTAACTATAGAAATAACGACATAAATGTGCGATGTAAATTCTATATTTTTTCTACAGCGGCCTGGAAATTATATCGAAGAAAGAAATGGATAGCTACTGTAAAAAGGGAGTGATATAATCTTAAATTACAATATTTAAATATAATTTTTATTTGCGCTCTACTTTGTGTGATGTTCATAATTGTTTTTATTATTTCAATGTTGATAGGTCGCTATGGTTTATCCAATATAGTTTATAATGACCATTTAGCTGCCAAAAATCTGACGTGTACGATACTCCCTAAAATGTACAGAATATATTTTTTTAATTTTTATATATAATAACATATCAACGTAGTAATATGTTCTCACTTAACGCTCTGGTTATTTATATATAACCAGTACAGTTTCATTTCACTCCAATTTACTCCAATTCACTCCAATGACAACACAATAACCATTGATAGGTAATAAATAAATTATAATTTTAATTAAATCGCTTTACTTACCGTTGAATGCAAAATTAAGTGCGCATAATTACGTTAAACGTTATTACAGTATTTAGGTTTAAACTATAAATATATAAAACATTATATGGGGTTAATGTCATCAATATTTATGGATTAATGTGGACTCGTATTAAATAATCATTGCCATTCATCTTTTCAACATTAAAACTTATCAATTATATTTAATTACAGTTTGAGGTTAGAGTATCGTATTTCACGTTTTCAAAACCGGTTTTCATAATAAATATCCATTTTCTACGCTCTGTGTTAACAAACTCCTCTACGAATAATATTTGTCGTATTTCCACGTATTTTTTAACTATCTTAATATATAAAAATCCAGTGTCCTGTTGTCTGTCCACGATGAACTCCGAAACTACTCAACCGATCTTCATGAAGGTTGGCAGTTATGTATAATTTAGTCCAACTTGAGAGATAGGATAATTTATATTTCGATTAATGACCTTAATATTTTTAAATACAAATTAAATGATTGTCAATGTTGATTATTGATATTAGTCGTAGGTTTCATCAGTCACAGTCACAGAGGGCGCTTTAAATTATTTTGTTGACAAAAAACTGTAGGACCGACTGATATAGATATCTCATCGCCACGTTTTCATTTTGAATTTTTTTGTCAACACCAGTTTATTTTATGGTGCAGGTGTTCTGTTAATCCAGCCACACGTAACCTGTGGTACGCCGGGTCTTTGTAGTTGGCCCACACGATTATACTTTAATTGCATTATTTTAAATTTTGTGACCATCGGAAAAACTAAGAGCACGCTGAGTTAATTAAATAGATCCCAGATAACCCGACCGCAATGCGTTGCTTAAGATATATACATTGATAAGTTGTGAATTTGAAATTACGTTTTCTTAATTTAATACCTAAATATTTGTAGTTTGCGGCCCGCGACACAATGAATAAAACGTTTTTATGATCCGTTTAAAAATATGGTTGAGTACCACTGTACAATCTATTTACCACGTAACCTCACGTTTTCAACACGTCATAAGTGAGCGACAGCAAAACGTGGACGGATCAGCTAGTTTTTTTTTTAATCAACAAAATATTTGTATGCCATTATTTGACATTATCCGGAATAGTTGCGTATAGGTGGTGCTAATGTTATGTATATTCTGACAAATATGAAGAACGCGAAAGACATGTGTTTGTTTGTTCGTTTGTTACGCTTTCACTACTCAACTAATTTTCATTAAAATTTACATACACGTTGATAGAGGTACAAAAGAAAGATAGGGTATA
Source organism: Antheraea pernyi (assembly GCA_015888305.1). Taxonomy (NCBI): domain Eukaryota; kingdom Metazoa; phylum Arthropoda; class Insecta; order Lepidoptera; family Saturniidae; genus Antheraea; species Antheraea pernyi. Next base: position 34,905 of record MU159407.1, on the reverse strand, counting down.
TTTCATCTAGAAAAAAATGTACTGTTCCCACAAGATAGACCAACTATACAATAACGCGAGCAAGAGCTAGTAGCCAATAATATAAAAGTAAGTACAAGAGGAGTAATAATTTCAAACATGCATGGTAGGTCACATCAAGGATCATAGTGCTAATAAATCGTATATGAAATAATTCATTTTATAACTTTTTCAATCTATGTTATCGTCATACTTTACTGCTTTTACGGGTAGACGTACTTGCTATTACAACTATTAATGATGCCATTATTCCTACACAATGGACGATAAATAATAGAAGAATTAATTTTTTTCTTGTTTATTGCTAACAACGACAATAGTAGTTGATTACATTACATGCTAATAAAAAAAACCCGTATATATAAACTGACCAGCGTGCAAGGTAGGGCACCTCACGTAGTTCACACTCAAAGTCACGATACGAACAACACATACATTTAATTATAATGTCATTGTTAAATTGCAATATTAGTATTACTAACCTTTATACCTATGAGTCCAAAGAGATAAATTTTGATAATCTTCGAAACTATTGATCTAATTTTAAAACCTCTTTCCAATACAGAGGCACATTATTACATTAGTTATCTATGTAATTTTTTATCCTTACTAATATTATAAATGTGAGTGTGAGTTAATTTGTTTGTATGTTACGCTTTTACACCTTAACTACAAAATCGATCATCTTGAACTTTTGCATACGTATTGGTAGGAGTACAGAAAAGGAAATGGGATGTTTTCATTTAAATCAAATTTTACCATTTTAGAGCATACCGTCATTTAACATCAGATGTGATTTCATTCAAACGCTAAACCGTATCGGTGTTATGACAAAAAAGTTAAACTCTTGAACGCATTGAACTCTTACTTAAAAAAAAAAATGATCATAAAACAGTGTCTTTGCTTACAGATGGATATTATTCTAATTTAAATATTCTCTAACACTTGTCTAGGTTGTTAGTTCTTATTGTTGTAATTAACTGTATCTCTGTTTACCAGCAAAAGAAGTTTCATAATAAATTATGGATTTGTTTACCATTTTAGACCATACCGTCATTTAATATCAGATGAGATTGCATTCAAACGCTAAACCGTATCGGTGTTATGACAAAAAAGTTAAATAGGCATTGTACTCTTAAAAAAAAAGATCATAAAACAGTGTCTTACCTTTGCTTACAGATGGATATTATTCTAATTTAAATATTCTCTAACACTAGTCTAGGTTGTTAGTTCTTATTCTATTGTTGTAATTAACTGTATCTCTGTTTACCGGCAAAAGAAGTTTCATAATAAATTATGGATTTCGTGGTCTTAATTCATTTGGAAGAAGTGTAAATAAATCAAACAATTTTAGACATTTACAAGTTAATCATACATTACTATTTAACACTAGATTGACATCTGAGAGAGTATTTAATCTGCCATTATAACGTTGTTTCATCTTGCGTACTTTCATGTAATACATAAATCTTATAAATTGTTTGTTTTATACATCATTTTCTTTTAACTAAAATATCACAATAATGATAACCAATTTAACGTATCACAAATACATTTTCTTAATGAAAATCTGATCAGAAATCTATACTAATATTATAAAGAGGTAAAGTTTGTGAGTTTGTGATGTTGTAACGTTGTATAGAGTGATCTCAGGAACTACTAAACCGATTTTGACTATTCTTTTACCAATAGAAAGCCACGTTATTTGTGAGTGTTATAGGCTATATATCATCACGCTAAGACCAATAGGAGCGGAGCAACAATGAAAAATGTTTTAAAATCGGGGCTTTTTTCCTATTGAGAGCTTCGGCTGCGTCTTATATAATATTATAAAGAGGTAAAGTTTGTGAGGTTGTAGGGGGTAATATCCGGGGAATCGGAGAAAAAATGGTCGAACGAAAACGTTTCTTACGAACGCTGCCTTAACGTTGAGAGACATATGATTGAGTTCTAGAGAAAAGTTGTAGCTTGATAATGCCTATTAGCCTATTACCGCCCAACGAAGTGGGCACGGGTCAGCTAGTATTATTCATAAATAGAGATTGTTTGCAAAATATCTATATGTAATGGAACGTTTTTGAATGATGAGATCGAATTGAACGAATGCTTTCAGAGTAGCTTGCATAAAAAACTTAAATCGGATGTTTACTTAGAGACCTCTTGGACGCGCTTTTGTAATATAGTATTTTAAACATGACCAACTAGATTTTAAATTTTAGGCACTGCTTAGTAAAACTCGTGTTATATCCGTGTTCATTTTTGTTTTTGTAATAAGAGCAATAAAGTATAAGAAAGGTCCTAATATAAATTTAAGCCAAGGATGTATGTGTCTTTGTAATCAGATTTTCTGAATACCGTTTCAATCCTAATGGGATACTTTGTGCTATATCTGCGAAAGCAACGAGTATCGACGCCCTTCTACTACATTCTCCTATGTACATTATTTACAATGATTATTATATTTTATTTCTTTACTCAAAACACCAATATTTACACCAGGACAGTTCAATGGGATCATCCTCTAAAAGTAAATCTGAATAAGAGCAATATTTATAGCTACTTGAATAAGGCATGCGATTATCATCAGCTACTGCAAATGTCTTAACTTTCTCTTTTATTTACTAAACTGGCTTCTGCCCGGTACTTCGTCCACGTGGAATAGTTACTTCGGGCTAACGCCAACTTTAATTAAAAAATATTTTTAAATAATACGTACGTTAACCCCGAATTGAAACATTCTTCATTGGTGTTCCGTTCCTATTGGTCTTAGCGTAATAATATATAGCCTATTGCCTTTTTTTCTCTTTCTTTTTATGTCATAGGTGGCAAACGAACAGATGGGTCACCTGATGTTAAGTGATCACCAACACTAACAACACCAGAGGAGTCGCAAGTGCGTTGCCACCCTTTGGCGGGAAGGGTTAGGGGAGGGAGTGGGAGAGGAGAGGGGAGAGGAGGTGGGCCTCCGGCTCTCTCACTAACCGAACGAAACACAACAATGCAAGCACTGTTACTTCACGCCGGTTTTCTATGAGAGGGTGGTACTACCCCGGGCGAGCCGACCCATTCATGCTAAAACCAGTAATAGTTTCAGCGTGGCCCTACCACTCTCAAAACACTTACACTCTGCCTTCCTCGATAAATGCGCTATCTAACACTGAGATAATTTTTCAAATCGGATCAGTAGTTTCTGAGATTAGCACGTTCAAGCAAACAATCTTTTCAGCATTATAATATTATACTGCTATTACGCTTTTCCATAGGTTCTAAAAGGTATTCATAAAAATCAGTAAATGAACTAGAGGTGTTAAGTAAAAATAAAAGACAGTTGAATATTAATACATGTGTAGGAGCTTCGGGCTCACTACTATAAGATTTAATATTATAAAGAGGTAAAGTTTGTGAGGTTGTAGGGGGTAATATCTGGGGAGTTGGAGAAAAAACGTTCGAACGAAAACGTTTCTTACGAACGCTGTCTTAACGATGAGAGACATATGATTGCGTTCTAGAGAAAAGTTGTAGCTTGATAATGCCTATAAGCCTATGAAAGCCTATTACCGCCCAACGAAGTGGGCACGGGTCAGCTAGTATTATTCATAAATAGAGATTGTTTGCAAAATATCTATATGTAATGGAACGTTTTTGAATGATGAGATCGAATTGAACGAATGCTTTCAGAGTAGCTTGCATAAAAAACTTAAATCGGATGTTTACTTAGAGACCTCTTGGACGCGCTTTTGTAATATAGTATTTTAAACATGACCAACTAGATTTTAAATTTTAGGCACTGCTTAGTAAAACTCGTGTTATATCCGTGTTCATTTTTGTTTTTGTAATAAGAGCAATAAAGTATAAGAAAGGTCCTAATATAAATTTAAGCCAAGGATGTATGTGTCTTTGTAATCAGATTTTCTGAATACCGTTTCAATCCTAATGGGATACTTTGTGCTATATCTGCGAAAGCAACGAGTATCGACGCCCTTCTACTACATTCTCCTATGTACATTATTTACAATGATTATTATATTTTATTTCTTTACTCAAAACACCAATATTTACACCAGGACAGTTCAATGGGATCATCCTCTAAAAGTAAATCTGAATAAGAGCAATATTTATAGCTACTTGAATAAGGCATGCGATTATCATCTGCAACACTCTAGTCCGGTGAAGCTGTGAAGACCCTGCCAGGTCAATAGCGTAGTCAGTTCGAGAAAAAAAAATCATCTGCAACATGAAATGTCTTAACTTTCTCTTTTATTTACTAAACTGGCTTCTGCCCGGTACTTCGTCCACGTGGAATAGTTACTTCGGGCTAACGCCAACTTTAATTAAAAAATATTTTTAAATAATACGTACGTTAACCCCGAATTGAAACATTCTTCATTGGTGTTCCGTTCCTAGGTCCGTTCCCTCGGCGTGGAGCCCTTGAGTACGCTGCTCGCGCGATACAGTGACACAAAATCTTACATCACTGCGACAACATTACACATATCACCTACACATACGTGCACGCATACACGCTTACACATGCAAGTGGAAGTGTTTTATCTTTTTCCCTTATCAAACTGAAATAGTTTAGAATATTATCCGATATATATATAAAAGTTATTAAAAATTAAAAGTTATATATATATATGTTTCAAGAACTCATATATGTATGAATAGTTAGCTTAGCTTATCTGAGATTAGCACGTTCAAGCAAACAATCTTTTCAGCATTATAATATTACACTGCTATTACGCTTTTCCATAGGTTCTAAAAGGTATTCATAAAAATCAGTAAATGAACTAGAGGTGTTAAGTAAAAATAAAAGACAGTTGAATATTAATACATGTGTAGGAGCTTCGGGCTCACTACTATAAGATTCTAGACTGACACGGACAGCGTAATAATAATACTCGGAGTACATGATGTTTATTAATATGATCATATAAGGTATTTATAGAGACGCGATCGTTCATTTGTTTGAACGAGGTTCTATTTACAATATATACAAAAGTTTCAGCCTGCTAAAGAGGATGACATACTCGGTAACTACACATGTAATTCCCATGGAATGAAATCCAAATTTCACTTGAAGGAAGTAACGGGCATCAGCGAGTTACGACATAACACTTAATAATATTAAATCATAACCTATAACAGGTTAATGACCTGGATTTAGTTTTCACTCAGTCAATATTTTTTAGTAACGAACCATTAGTTACAGAGTTATCTACATCCAGCTTCATGTTACCTTTTTATCATAATGATAATAGAACAGTACCTAAGAAATATTATATACATATATATATA
>MU159407.1:9112-29028 GCA_015888305.1 Antheraea pernyi | reverse complement strand
ATATAGTATATATATCTTATATCTATATATATATATATATATACAGTGTAAACTCTTGATATCGAATTTCAAGGGACCGGGTGTTTTTTTTTTTTCGTTATAAACAGTTTTCGTTTTTGGGAGGGAAGTGAACAAATAACTTGAACTAATTTGTACGTTATAGGAAATTTTTCGTTATAACGAACGACGTTATAAAGAGTTACACTACAAATTAAGTGACCAAAACAAAAACTATTTAGTTCATTCATTACAATCCTTTGAATTGGCATAATTACAGATTACTTTGACTTTACTACAATGACTGTACGATTACATTTTAAATGTTTCCAGAACGTATACACATATAGTATATTCAATATATATGTTTATATATATATTACTAACATTGTACTAGTAGACTGACGCCATAATGTCGGTAAATAATGTGCAAATGCTGTACGTGCAATAAAATACTACGGTGACCAACATTTTTATCCATATTCAAGTATACTTTTAGAATGAAATGAAATTAATAAAACTAATGATCGTCTTATGGTCGACATTCGAACCAAGTTTTAATATTGAGAAAAAGAAAATTAAATTTTAAAAAAAAAATATCGATTGTGTTACAGTTCGTAATATTTTTGGGGTGTAAGGGGTGTCGCACAACATCTTAAGACTTGAGACACCCAAGCCAACCTCACCTGCACGTGGTGCACCCTGCTGAGTAACGAACGAGGCAATGGCGAAAGCGGGGTGGTAGGGTTTTACAGCCTGACTGGGTCGCAACCACCATGTATATGGCGAAAAAGCCCGTCATAGTGATTCGCTTTTGCGGGTCGCGTTTCGGGATCAGCCTGTGCATATCCAGCTTTTCGCAGGCCGGCATGACAGCGGCGACCGGCGATGGATAGTATGTCAATCGGTGGTCGCCATTGTTTTTGGATTGTACTATGCTTACCATCAGGCACAGTGCAGTCACTTTGCCGTGCTACTATAAAAAAAAAAAAAGGCGTTAAAAAAACATTAAGAAAATCGGTTGTGAAACAGGGGAGAAAGATACGAGTATATATCTTTAACCTTTTCTTTAATATCATAATTGGAAACCAAGAGGTGAGTCACCTGATATTAAGTGATCACCATCGTCTATAGACATTAGCAATAGCAGGGGATTCGCAAGTGCGTTGCCAGACTGTGTTTGCGGGAGGGGCGAGGAGGAGAGGGGAGGTGGGCGTCCGGCGCTCTCACTGACCGCACGAAACCCAACAATGCATGCACTGTTACTTCATGTCGGTTTTCTGTGAGATGGTGATACTACCACGAGCGAGCCGGCCCATTTATGCTGAAACCAGTAAGTGCTTCAGCGTGGCTGTTCCACCTATGTTTTTTTTCTGCCTATTTATTTATATTGGGCGAACAAAATAGCTTTATGCGAGCTTACTGATTTCTTACGAAATATGGTAGGTATATTGTTCAGGTGATTCACATACGATTTCTCCGTTACTTACATACAACTTAGATCTAAAACATACGTATCCTAATCCAAATCGCACTGTAAAGATGTCATATAGTTTCACAGTATGAACAATGACAATAAACGTCATAGATTTTTTGCATATTTAATGGCTTAATTGGAAATTTTAGCGGGATTTTAGTCTGTCGTGTAGTGGATTTTATATTTTATTCATAATCTTGTGTCACCTGACCCTATATTGTGTAAAATTGGTGGTGTTTTATGTAATATAGTTTGTTTATTGTACATAAGTGAAGTGAATGGAAAATAATAACACGGAACATGAATTCTGAGATGCCACAAAAACTCCCTGGAAAGTTCTAACAACAGAGCCACCCTCTTGTTGTAACATTGAAATTATTCACACGACACTTGTTATGTAAAATATGTTGTAATCTCCATTGAAACAAAACATTGACACTGGCAAGTGCTTCTACGTAGCCAAAACGAGAAAAGAAGAAGAATGGCTTAATTAAGTATTATTTAGATGTTTACTACAATTATACATAACGGCTTCCCCTTATTATAACACTTAAATCGTTTATAAACACTACAAAATACAATATTTTTATTTAGTTCTAGCAGGCGAAATAGTAATAGAATTTGTTGATTATCTGAACATTAACATTTACAATATAAGTGGTGTATATGTGGTGTATGTATGGTGGTATTTGTGGAAACTTTAAGTGCTCTGTAGTTAAGCACACATGTGTAATTTAATTTTGTCTTGGACTATAAGATTTTAAAGTTATAAAAACATATAATTTGACATGCGATAAATATATAGATAGAAATAGAGAAACGTTAATCTTACAATTAGATAAAAGTGAAGAATTGTAAGTGAAAAACATTCATCTGTTTAGATATGTTTAACTAATTGTAAGTTATTTTATTATTATATTCTTATCTAAACAGAGTAAATTGAATCTCGAAACACCATGAAACCGAATCTACCATGAAACATGAAATTATCTATTATTATTAATCAACGACACAAACCTAATGGGCACAGTAAGCTCAAAGTATTCAGGTATTATAAAATTCCTGTATTTATCTTCCACTTTTATCATAACGTGACCTTCGTAACGCATAGGTTAATATATACATATAATTATTTCATCAACATCCCTGAAGAACTACTTACTCTTCAAAATATTTCCAAAATACCGTTATTTTCCAATAACTTTGTTCTTAGTCCTATTAACATCAAAAATCCTCATTTTAAAGGTAAAATGTTTTAACTTGGTATCCCTAAACTGCACACAAACACAGCGTACATGATTGTACAACAATGGCTTTACGCATACTAGGTGAGCCAAGTTACGCCGCATAGATGTCACCTGTCATACTGCGAAGAAGTAGGTATCTAGACATGTATATAATTCTCTAACTTCTAATCTTACTATACATCTCTACAATTTTTCATCTCACTTTTTCATTTCAAAATATAACAACCGTCAAACAGTAGCAAGTACACGTACTTTTACAATGTTATTATTATTTACAATTTCGTAGTTATAAAAAAGTTAGTTTCACTCCTTTTTGTATATCGCGTTGGTTTTTTTTAAATTAAAATGTCTAGATATCCAAATATACTATTAAATAGCTGTTATGCCACACCATATGTATAAAATATTCTCTTTCCAATCAGATAATTTATTAATCACCCGTCATTATTGGTCACTTCAAATAATCAAATAAGAAATAATAATTGCTTGATGTAAAAGCGCAAAAATAATCCTACATTAAAATAAGCATCAGATTATTCAGTCCACTTTAGACCCATAATAATCTACCTGTTCAAGTTAACCTTGAGGAAATCAAATTCATGACATTCACGACAGTTTAAACAAATATCCAAATACCTAGAAGTGACAATAACGAATAAAAGTATTAAATACTGATAAATATATTTTATTAATAAAATAACAAATAATGCAATTAAAACATACTTTAATATTATTTTAAAAATAGACATGCTTTTACCCAGATAACTGCAAGAACGAATAAGATACGTTCAAAACTTATGGCCCTCTCGACGTACTCAATCGGTGTAGCTTTCATTTTGTTCGCATCAATAACGCACAAATTTCGCACTAACAATACAGAATTTTTAATATACTAAATAATCCACTCTGCAGGATTTAAGCATTCGTCCCTTTTACGCTATTAATCTTTGTTTTGTGTCAGTCTTGACTTATTGTAAAAACAACCTCCTATAATGTCAATTTCCTACACGAGCTTGGTTAAACTGTCGTACAGGATGTAACGAATGCCTGATTCTGGTAAAAATATTTTCATACGTGTATTCAATTCAATTGTGTAGAACGCACACCATAATTGAAAATTCGCGGCAGTCAATGAGTGCCTCAACGGGAGTTTTTGGCGGGATCTTAGAATGCCATGTAGTGGTCTTTATATTTTATCCATAATCTTGTGTTGTTTAGCTCTATATTGTGTAATGTTGGTGGTGCTTTACGTAATATAGTTTGGTTATTGTGCAATAGTGAAGTGGATCGGAAATAATATCACGGAGCATGGATTCTGACTTGCCACAAAAACTCCATGGAAAGTTCTAACAAGTTGGCCACCATCTTGTTAGTTATTGAAATTATATCAAAAAACTTGTAATATTGTTACTCACTTGACAATGGTGGTAATAGTCTACTAGAAGACTGGTTGTCAAAAACAAAATAGAAGAAGAAGAGTGCCTCGAGAACAGTCGTCGACTCATTGGCTTTCAAATAAAACAGCAAACACTACTAAGAAATTAGATGCAGGTGGACGGAAAAAAGGAATGCGCAACACATAACATAATAAATATCAAGAATACTTCATAGGTAACAACAGTAAACATAATATGAAGTAAGTATATTTTGTATTTTAATTGTTTACTTTCGTTTGTTTTTATTATGGAGGGTAGAGGTAAGGAGAACCATCTCAGTATATTAAAAAAGTGTCCACTGAAAGGCAGCAAATTAAGATAGCAAGTGGAAAGTATTTAAAAATAGCGCCACAAATAATTAGAGAAGGATACTAGATTAAAGAAGGAAAGAAAGATTTCCTCTTTGTCACCGCGCATAATTAATAAATAAAGTGCATTAATAATGAAATTAAAAAATAATAGTTGAGATTATAATATAATAAATCATAATAATTTAAGCAGTTACAAGATAAAAAAAAGATTACGGATATTTTATAATTAAATAAAACACTAATTTATTGATTAATTACTTAAAATTTTTCAACCCAGCACACTTCACTTCGTTTATAACTGCTAAATTAATATAATTTCCTTTTCCTACACAAGCGCTATTTTGACGAGTCTTCGAACCATAATTTGCTGTTTACAGATGGACACTTTTTCAAACTGATCCCCCATACTAGATGGTTCTCCTTACCTTTAACCTCCATAGTTTTGTTGCACATCATAATCTATCTAAAAATCTTGGTTATATTTTTATTCTGTGGACGGTGAAAGGAATAATTGACTATAGCTCAAAAATTATCCGTATCAACAGGTTAGTTTCACCACTATTGATACAATATCTCGAGACAACTGTGGTGTACATTATCTATACTTCTATACTAATATTATAAAGGAACTGCTTGTCCGATTTGAAAAATTATTTCAGTGTTAGATAGCTTGTTTATCGAGGAAGGCTGTATTCATCACGCTAAGACCAATAAATAATGTTCCAAAATCGGGGTTAACGTACGTACTATTTAAAAATATTTTCACCTTCTACGTAAACGAAGTCGCGAGTTAAAGTTAGCGTTAGCCCAAAGTAACTAATCCGTGCGGTCGAAGTCGCGGGCAGAAGCTAGTGTAAATATAATTAAGATTTTCCTCATATACCATTGATGTACTTATAAGAAACACAAGAAATAAAATACAAATTTAGTATTGAATTATCATCATAATATCAACAACTTTGTTTGGATTTTACGTTCTTTGGAACGACTGGTCAAAGTTAACGGAGAATAACCGTCGTCTAATATAAATGAGTGTCACCCTATATTGCACACTGCACTGCAGCCAAACGCGGCCAAACCGCATACGCCGCGCAACTCAGTAGTACCATACGGAAAACATGCATCTATATCACCTTAGGTATTTATAAACGTGATACATTGTTTTTTTATTTTATTTAGAATATATATGTTACCTCTAAATACATTGATTATTAACAGAATTTATAAAATACCAGTTAGCACACATGCTTCGCTGGACGTGATTTTTTTTTAATTATTCATACGTGTACACATAAAAATTAGGGTTGGTGTATCCAAAATCGATAAAATCGAATACCGTTTGAGAGGCGACAGTAGAAGAGCAAACAGAATATTTGTATATTACACGTTAGAGTGAGACAAATAAAACGACTTTTTTTCATTAGTCACCATTTAAATACTCTTTATAATAATTAAAAAAAAGTTGTCCAAGTTTAACCTTTTGATATTTTAGGGTTTAACCCTTGGTCTGTTTTCGATTGCAAAGTTAAAACTAAATTACTGTAACCTCAAATAACTTTTACACCAATCGATTTAACGAAAAATCGATTGAGGCCTTTTTATAGATTATTGAATTTCGGCGAAAAGTATATATGTATATCGCTTTTCAGTCTTAGATACCTCATTTATCGAGCAAGGCTATAGACTATATACCATCACGCTAAGATCAATAGGAGCGGAGCACTAATCAAGATTTTTTTTAAATCGGTGTTTTTTCTTTTGATAGCTTCCACTGCGTGTTAGTTGGCCCAAAGTATTCCACGCGGGCGAAGTCGCGGGCAGAAGCTATTGAGTAATATAATTGTAATAAAATATCTTTTGTTGTTTAAATGAGAATTCACAAATAGGCACTTGTTAATATTAAGAGGTCAAACTTTGACAGTCATTTGAACAGTATCTTCAAGGATACTGAGATGAAAAAATAGTCCTTTTATTTGGCTCACCCTACGACACGGCATGTGTCTTGTATGGAGTTTAGCCATTAGCTACGAAAATTAGTATACATTGATTCTTGAACGGAGACAATATAAACACCTTAGTTACGGCATCGCTACACACCACAATTGCTGACTTATAGTGTAGGAAAGCCGGGTTTCCAGTCTCACGATGCGGTAGGTGTACAAAGCAGGAGTCAGTATTTTCCACGGTACGGCAGGTGCACGAATTCATTGGAAACGTTCGGCAGCCCGACGCCTCCGTTCCCACATTGTCCAAATATAAATGCCTGGACGAGATGATCATTGAATTCTTTCCGACACAAAATACACATAAGAATTATTGAGACACACATGCCTGGTACACATGTATGTTTCAATAACTCATATCTGTATGAATAGTTAGCTTAACTTAGGTTAGCTAAGATAGATCGCGAATCGCATGTAACAGGCAACAGCCAAGCCGAGGTGTGCCGTGCACCCTTGAGCTAGTTGCCCAAATGAAATCGGCTGAGTGCCTTAAGTGCTCGCCTTAGTAGTCCGATGATGCTGTAGAGGCCTCCAAAAAGGCCAATAGCGTAGTCAGTTCGAGAAAAAAAAACCATTGAATTAGTGTTAACCTAGCATCGGTAGCATTCACCTGCTCTTAGTTTTAGGTGAGAATTCGCCTAACATCGTCAACAGTATTCGTTTTAGATTTTTTATGTAATTTTTTAAATAAATTAAGTCAGAATAATTTGTATTTTTTTTTTATTCATCGGCTCTGACCTTCATAATTCGTTATCCATTTTATTACTACAACTCAACTATTTACAGATTAACAGTACAGAGCCGGGGACACAGTAAGTATCGTTTAAAACACGTTTCATCAAGTTATTACTCCAAATATTGTCAACAAAATACACTTGTTTTAATAAAAAATATAATGCAAAATAAAGATAAATTTGATCGAGTTTCTCGCCGGCTCTTCTCGATAAATCGAATATCTTACGAACCTATAGTAGTATTTTCACGTTCAGAGGTGTAAAATAAGGCCTAGACTGAGTAGTATGTTTATGTGTGAGTAGCATTTTTCATTATAAAAATCTCTACAAGTATGGCGAAATTAATAGCAATGTATGAGGTAACCAATTTGATGGTGGTAGAGCCACGCTGAAGCTATTACTGGTTTCAGCATGAATGGGTCGGCTCGTCCGGGGTAGTACCACCCTCTCATAGAAAACCGACGTGAAGTAACAGTGCTTGCATTGTTGCGTTTCGTTCGGTCAGTGAGAGCGCCGGAGACCCACCTCCCCTCCCCTCCTGTATCCTCTCCCTCTCCCTCCTCTGACCCTTCCCCCCAAAGGGTGGCAACGCACTTGCGACCCCTCTGGTGTTGTTAGTGTCCATGGACGCTGGTGATCACTTAACATCAGGTGACCCACTTGTTCGTTTGCCACCTATGATATAAAAAAAAAAATGCAACTGTTGGAGCGTCACTGATGAACAAACATTCAAATATACGTACATTAACATCTATCTATATCTTCTACCTTATACATATAATAAAACTGTATATGTAACGTGTCTGTATTTTTTCGATTTTCGTGAAGAAAATTGTTGCATGTGTATAGGAATAAGTAATAAAATACATTTCAATCATTTTTAGAAATGTCTGTCTATCTATCTGTCTGTCTGTTTGTATGAACACGCATCACTGCTAAAGTACTGGATTAATAATAAAACCACATACACAAGGAAATTATAAGCATATCTTCGAGAATAACATAGTCTTTGTTTCATAAAAATCGGTCTACTCTATCAAAAGTTATTGTAATTTTAATGACTTCGCGGCGTAAGTTCGAGAGGTAAATAGATAAGTAAACGGACTTAATACATTCCAGGCGACTTTATAAATCACTGTTTTTATATAAGGTTACACGCGTACGAAGTGGCGGGCAAAGCTAGGATATAATATTATCTAACGGTCGTGACGTCGCGTCGTACGGAGCAATTATAATAAACATAACTTCCTATAAGCAATAGAATTTTTGAATCGGACGAGTAATTCCGGAGCTTGCTTTATACATACAAACAAAAACATTTTAACTCTTAAATCTTATAAATATTTATTATTGATATATACACATATATGTATACTAGCGACACCGGCAGACATTGTCCCGCCCTGATTATAAAAAAAATCCTTGACAAATTATACCAAAACCTTCCTCATGAATCACTTTATCCACTGGTAAAAACCGCAAGAAAATCCGTTCAGTACTTTTTGAGTTTATCGCGAACAGACAGACAGACAGACGCGGTAGGGGACTTTGTTTTATACTATGTAAATGATGATATAATAAGAATGAAATCTAACGGGTCTATACTTATTAGATTTTCGTGGGAAAAGTTGTTAAAACTAAATTACTGTAACCTCAAATAACTTTTACACCAATCGATTTAACGAAAAATCGATTGAGGCCTTTTTATAGATTATTGAATTTCGGCGAAAAGTATATATGTATATCGCTTTTCAGTCTTAGATACCTCATTTATCGAGCAAGGCTATAGACTATATACCATCACGCTAAGATCAATAGGAGCGGAGCACTAATCAAGATTTTTTTTAAATCGGTGTTTTTTCTTTTGATAGCTTCCACTGCGTGTTAGTTGGCCCAAAGTATTCCACGCGGGCGAAGTCGCGGGCAGAAGCTATTGAGTAATATAATTGTAATAAAATATCTTTTGTTGTTTAAATGAGAATTCACAAATAGGCACTTGTTAATATTAAGAGGTCAAACTTTGACAGTCATTTGAACAGTATCTTCAAGGATACTGAGATGAAAAAATAGTCCTTTTATTTGGCTCACCCTACGACACGGCATGTGTCTTGTATGGAGTTTAGCCATTAGCTACGAAAATTAGTATACATTGATTCTTGAACGGAGACAATATAAACACCTTAGTTACGGCATCGCTACACACCACAATTGCTGACTTATAGTGTAGGAAAGCCGGGTTTCCAGTCTCACGATGCGGTAGGTGTACAAAGCAGGAGTCAGTATTTTCCACGGTACGGCAGGTGCACGAATTCATTGGAAACGTTCGGCAGCCCGACGCCTCCGTTCCCACATTGTCCAAATATAAATGCCTGGACGAGATGATCATTGAATTCTTTCCGACACAAAATACACATAAGAATTATTGAGACACACATGCCTGGTACACATGTATGTTTCAATAACTCATATCTGTATGAATAGTTAGCTTAACTTAGGTTAGCTAAGATAGATCGCGAATCGCATGTAACAGGCAACAGCCAAGCCGAGGTGTGCCGTGCACCCTTGAGCTAGTTGCCCAAATGAAATCGGCTGAGTGCCTTAAGTGCTCGCCTTAGTAGTCCGATGATGCTGTAGAGGCCTCCAAAAAGGCCAATAGCGTAGTCAGTTCGAGAAAAAAAAACCATTGAATTAGTGTTAACCTAGCATCGGTAGCATTCACCTGCTCTTAGTTTTAGGTGAGAATTCGCCTAACATCGTCAACAGTATTAGTTTTATTTATTTTTTGTAATATTTTAAATAAATTAAGTTAGACTAATTTGTTTTTTTTTATTCATCGGCTCTGACCTTCGTAATTCGTTATCCATTTTACTACAGCTCAACTATTTACAGATTAACATTACAGAGCCGGGGACACAGTAAGTATCGTTTAAAACATGTAAGTAAACGGACTTAATACGTTCAGACAATTTTATTAGTTACGTTTTCTACATTAAGCTCCACGCGGGCAGAGTTGCGGGTACAGCTAGTATATTATTTTCTCTAACGGTCGTGACGGAATAATTATAATGAACGTAGCTTCCTATTAACAAAAGATTTTTTAGAATCGCACGAGTAATTCCGCTGATTGTCTTATACAAACAAAAACATTTACTTCTTAAATCATATAGATATCGTATTTACATATATTAGCTATAACTAACTAGTTTCATCTAAGTAGTAATAAAAAAATCTAATAACTGAATTTTATATAGTTATAACGGATTTTTTACTTGAGTTCTTTTTAAATTCTTTTTTTATTGTAGTATTTGAAAAGATATCTTAGAGTTTCTAAATTTTAACGGTAAATATACTTTTGCCAACTTTTACATGATCATACCGTTTTTCTAACGGATGCCAAATTAATCAGATGAGCCTGCATTTAATCAAAACCAATATTACCCTAGTTTCGATAACTCAAATTTGATGTTATAAATGGCATTCCAATCTGAAAATATAGTAATTTCTCGCTACCTTCCAAACGATTCTCGAAATATCTCGAAAACAGGGAGCGGAATTGAAAAGTCATAACAAGGTCACGTCTCCTGGGCGACCGGGATGCTAGCCCGTGTCGTGCCCAAATGAAATCGGCTGAGTGCCTTAAGTGCTCGCCTTAGTAGTCCGATGATGCTGTAGAGGCCTCCAAAAAGGCCAATAGCGTAGTCAGTTCGAGAAAAAAAAACCATTGAATTAGTGTTAACCTAGCATCGGTAGCATTCACCTGCTCTTAGTTTTAGGTGAGAATTCGCCTAACATCGTCAACAGTATTCGTTTTAGATTTTTTATGTAATTTTTTAAATAAATTAAGTCAGAATAATTTGTATTTTTTTTTTATTCATCGGCTCTGACCTTCATAATTCGTTATCCATTTTATTACTACAACTCAACTATTTACAGATTAACAGTACAGAGCCGGGGACACAGTAAGTATCGTTTAAAACACGTTTCATCAAGTTATTACTCCAAATATTGTCAACAAAATACACTTGTTTTAATAAAAAATATAATGCAAAATAAAGATAAATTTGATCGAGTTTCTCGCCGGCTCTTCTCGATAAATCGAATATCTTACGAACCTATAGTAGTATTTTCACGTTCAGAGGTGTAAAATAAGGCCTAGACTGAGTGTGATGTGTGAGTAGCATTTTTCATTATAAAATTTTCTACAAGTATGGCGAAATTAATAACAATGTATGATGTATCACTCTATCTAAAGGTATTGTTATTTTACTGACAACACGACTTAAGTACGAGAGAAACGTAGTTAAGTAAACGGACTTAATACGTTCAGACAATTTTATTAGTTACGTTTTCTACATTAAGCTCCACGCGGGCAGAGTTGCGGGTACAGCTAGTATATTATTTTCTCTAACGGTCGTGACGGAATAATTATAATGAACGTAGCTTCCTATTAACAAAAGATTTTTTAGAATCGCACGAGTAATTCCGCTGATTGTCTTATACAAACAAAAACATTTACTTCTTAAATCATATAGATATCGTATTTACATATATTAGCTATAACTAACTAGTTTCATCTAAGTAGTAATAAAAAAATCTAATAACTGAATTTTATATAGTTATAACGGATTTTTTACTTGAGTTCTTTTTAAATTCTTTTTTTATTGTAGTATTTTAAAGAAATACGTAAATAAATAGATAAATAAATGAGTAAATAAATAAATATACCAAGAAATAGATAAAGCAATAAATAAATACAAAGGAAAGGTCTCACTCAGTTCCAGGAAAAAGAGCGCAGGTGTGGAACGCAGGTGTGCAGCGCACCTGTGCAGCGCAGGTGTGCCGGATCGAAACAACACAATAACTGACGTCACTAAATCACGAGTATTAAAATCGAACTTAGCGTGCGTAGCAAAACGGACAACCACTCGAGTCGACGGTCCGATCGGAACTCCCGTAGTTAAGTAAATGGACTTAATACGTTCAGACAATTTTATTAGTTACGTTTTCTACATTAAGTTCCACGCGGGCAGAGTCACGGGTACAGCTAGTATATAATATTATCTAACGGTCGTGACTTCGTATGGATTAATTATAATGAACGTAGTTACCTATTAACAAAAGATTTTTTAGAATCGGATGAGTAATTCCGGAGATTATCTTATGCAAACAAAAACATTTACTTCTAAAATTTTATAGATATCGTATTTACATAATTTGCGGGGTGGTAGGGTGTCTGTACCCGACTGGATCGCGACCAGCGTACACCAGGTGGAACACCCGCTATAGTGGCACGTTTGGGCGTGTCACGTTCTGGGATCAGCCGGTCTATATCCAGCAACGGGGGGGGGCTGTCCCTGACTGGGTCGCTTTCAGGCCGGCATGACAGCGGCGACCGGCGATGGATAGTGTGGCCTTTCGGTGGTCGCCAGTGTTTTTGGATTGTACTGTGCTTACCATCAGGCACAGTACAGTCACTTTGCCGAGCTAGAATAAAAAAAAACATATTAGTTATAACTAACTAGTTTCATCTAAGTAGTAATTAAAAAAATCTAAAAACTGAATGTTATATACTTATAACGGATTTTTTACTTGACTTCTTTTTAAATTTTTTTTTTTATAATGTTTGGAAAAATATCTTAGAGTTTCAAAATTTTTACGGTAAATAAACTTTTGCCAACTTTGATATGTTCTACTGATTATATCGTTTTTTTTTCTAACGCATGCCAAATTAATCAGTTGAGCCTGCATTTAATAAAAACCAATATTACCCTACCTTCGATAACTAAAAACGATCATTTATAACAATAAATGGTATTCCAATCTGAAAATATAGTAATTTCTCGCTACCTTCCTAACGATTCTCGAAATATCTCGAAAACAGGGAGCGGAATTGAAAAGTCATAACAAGGTCACAGTCTCCTGGGCGACCGGGATGCTAGCACGTGTCGTAGAGTCAGATAATTACTTCGAATAACTCGTTTTCATATAATTTCGTATATCAACAATATATTCGCATAGGGAAGCCTAAAATAGAATTGATTAAATATGTATAAAAATTATTTATGTATTATTTTGACTGTCGGTTTGCCTGTACATCCATTTTCTAAATGAACACTGCTTCTTGCACATATGAACAGTGAACGTAGGTGAACCGTCACGCTCGTATCGGTGACTCTGAATTAGGTTCACTCGGTTCGAGTCGTCGTTAGCCACGTTTACTGTGTGACAAGGAGTGCATCGTCCCAATAATTACATTTCTACTATCACATATTATAAAATAATATTACGTAATCAGCGTAGTATTCCAAGTGTATATATTGTATTTTCATTTCTGTCGTGTGGTCAAGAGAACACAAGCAGTTTTTAACTTTCTTTCGCAAATATAGCGTTAATTTATTTTCTCTGTCTGCTCAATATTTGTTTCGATTTAGCTCAAAAACGGCATGACTGATTTTCATAAAATTTTATACAAGGAAAACTTAAATCATTTCTTAGATGAAAGAGTACAAGAACTGTGAATAATACTTTTGGAAGTCGTAAAAAAAATATTTCAAGAAGCAAAATTTTATTTATATCTCATTCGATTTTAACAATATTTTATATACCACTGTCATTTGCATACGCGATGTTAATGTCATTCCAAAATTAATGGCCTATTAAAATTATCAGTAATACTTTTAGATCATGCATAATAAATTAGAGAGCTGAAAATAATTACTCCATAAATAATTACTCATAATTCGAATAAAATTTTGGTCCAATAAGTTCATAGCAATAGTTTTAACGTCGCTTCATTCGTTTCATTTTCCATAAATTTTAATTAAATAACTAGATTTGTGTTTGACAAAATTCGAATAAAATTTTGATCGAATTAATTCATTATAATAATTTTAAAGTCGCTTCATTTGTTTAAATTTCCTTAAAACTTAAGGAAGTGACCAAATCTATTTTTGATTGACAAATTATTTCGAAACTCACTATAATATACCAAATATAATTAACCGAAATGCATTATTTATATTTATACATTCATCGCTAAGCAGACGATAGCGCTGGGAATGTTTTACACACTGGGCATGCTAATATTTCCCGGGAACGCGTTGTTGAGTGCCAACTTGTGTCTGAAATGGAGACCTCGTTTGAGGACGTGTCACTTACAGGCGTCCATAGGCTACGGTGACCGCTTTACATCAGGCGGCCCGCATGCTTGTTTGCTACCGTCGTGGTATAAAAAAAAATTATATACAATTTTTTTATTAACTTACAGTTAGCGTTCACCACAATCTCATATAATGTTAAATAACGATCTTGTCTAAAAGGTTAAACAAGGTAAACCCACAGGGGGACTGGCTCTCGAGTTCAACTGCCGGAACACACCGACCTAACAGCTGCTTGGTTACATATTTCTACTGGAAGTTGGTAGCTAGACAGGTGGGTTTAGAAAAGGCCCTATGCCATGGTATGGCTTTCTCACGATGTTGTTTTTTTTATGTTATAGGTGACAAACGAACAGGATCACCACCGTCCATGGACACTAACAACACCAGAGGAGTTGCAAGTGCGTTGCCATTCTTTGGTGTGAAGGGTTAGAGGAGGGAGAGGGAGAGGAGAGAGGAGAGGGGAGGTGAGGTGGGCCTCCGGCGATTTATTTCACCGAGAGTTCCGACTCAGTACTTCGACCGACGTGGTGCCTGAAACCGTTATCAACTAAACAATCACATATTCAAATATGTTACAATATACTTACAAGATTTACAGCATATGTACCTATATATAACATGAGATTAGCTAAGATCTAAGTGATTTTTCATCTAGTGTCTCATATCAATGTCACCACAACTCGCCAATAGGTGACGCTGCTGTACACTAACTTCTATACTATTCAACCGATCCTCATAAGGTTTATAATAATAGGTCTTTACCAAATAATTGCCGTTCTGCAGTTTTGAAATGGCCAGTATTTATTTATATCTCATTCGATTTTAACAATATTTTATATACCACTGTCATTTGCATACGCGATGTTAATGTCATTCCAAAATTAATGGCCTATTACAATTATCAGTAATACTTTTAGATCATGCTTAATAAATTAGAGAGCTGAAAATAATTACTCCATAAATAAGTACTCATAATTCGAATAAAATTTTGGTCCAATAAGTTCATACCAATAGTTTTAACGTCGCTTCATTCGTTTCATTTTCCATAAATTTTAATTAAATAACTAGATTTGTGTTTGACAAAATTCGAATAAAATGTAGATCGAATTAATTCATATTAATAATTTTAAAGTCGCTTCATTTGTTTAAATTTCCTTAAAACTTAAGGAAGTGACCAAATCTATTTTTGATTGACAAATTATTTCAAAACTCACTATAATATACCAAATATAATTAACCGAAATGCATTATTTATATTTATACATTCATCGCTAAGCAGACGATAGCGCTGGGAATGTTTTACACACTGGGCATGCTAATATTTCCCGGGAACGCGTTGTTGAGTGCCAACTTGTGTCTGAAATGGAGACCTCGTTTGAGGACGTGTCACTTACAGGCGTCCATAGGCTACGGTGACCGCTTTACATCAGGCGGCCCGCATGCTTGTTTGCTACCGTCGTGGTATAAAAAAAAATTATATACAATTTTTTTATTAACTTACAGTTAGCGTTCACCACAATCTCATATAATGTTAAATAACGATCTTGTCTAAAAGGTTAAACAAGGTAAACCCACAGGGGGACTGGCTCTCGAGTTCAACTGCCGGAACACACCGACCTAACAGCTGCTTGGTTACATATTTCTACTGGAAGTTGGTAGCTAGACAGGTGGGTTTAGAAAAGGCCCTATGCCATGGTATGGCTTTCTCACGATGTTGTTTTTTTTATGTTATAGGTGGCAAACGAACAGGTGAGTCACCTGATGTAAAGTGATCACCACCGTCCATGGACACTAACAACACCAGAGGAGTCGCAAGTGCGTTACCACTCTTTGGTGTGAAGGGTTAGGGGAGGGAGAAGGAGAGAGGAGAGGGGAGGTGAGGTGGGCTTCCGGCGTTTTATTTCACCGAGAGTTCCGACTCAGTACTTCGACCGACGTGGTGCCCGAAACCGTTATCAACTAAACAATCACATATTCAAATATGTTACAATATACTTACAAGATTTACAGCATATGTACATATATATAACATGAGATTAGCTAAGATCTAAGTGATTTTTCATCTAGTGTCTCATATCAATGTCACCACAACTCGCCAATAGGTGACGCTGCTGTACACTAACTTCTATACTATTCAACCGATCCTCATAAGGTTTATAATATTTACGCAAATATATTTTACTATATTATCACAAAAAATGATAAAAAAATGCGTGCGAAACCGCGGTCACTATCCGTGCAATCTGTAAAGAATTTGTAGCTTGTAAATCTTTAACTTCAAACTTCAACTGAATCTATTTATATTTTTATCACATTTATTTAATTCCTCGTTACAAGTCACAAAATGAGGATGAATAAAAACAAAAAGTAAACTTTAAAAATCGATTGGATATTCAAGGACTGCGTCAAGTAAACAATGGTAAGGTTATTAGTGTCGCGCTGTCACGGTTGCCTAGCAACCAAGTTATGGCTCCCGCCCGCCCAGTCACCTGTCGCCATGATTACTTCAGTGCCACTACTTCATGCTTACTTAAATTCAATTACACACTCTATTTTGTTGCAGTACGACTCAAAATCGTTTCGTATCCACTTGCAACTTAGTTTCCAAAGTATATAACAATATAATAAAATTATAGGAAAATGGATTTTCTCCATATTAAAATAAGGTTTATTTTTATGAAATACATTATACACTACATATTAAAATACATTAGTGAATATAGTTATTTTCTTAGATACCACAGATCCAATACAGTGCTTCGACTATTGACTACAGTCGCTCTATATCGATTTGAAAGATAACTGTTTATGGTATTACGCGCTATTTCTCAGAAAACATCATGAAAACTATAAGTAAAAAGTATTACTAATCTTTAATTCTACACGAGTTTTAATTATAGACTCTTACTTTATTTATAAGTAATGTATAGCGCTGAAAGGAAAAAATCTAAAAGCGACTTTATCAAAGAGACAACCGTAGACTATGCAAAAACAAGGTCAGCAGGAGTGAGTCAATGACCGAGCAAAGTCACCTTTAGAACTAGCGACAAGATAGGTCGTCCCCAACATCGTACATTCGTTGCACACACACATACATAAACCCGCTTATCTGTGATATGCGCTTGCTTGGTATACTAATATATCTGTACTTGCTGCATATATTTTATCACACATGCACTCACCACGTGCCTAATAAAAACATTTGTAATGTGCGAACAGTGTTACGTAACCTGTTACAGGATAAATGATATATTCTGTAATGCGAATAACTATTATTCCATTTTTTTTAATAATCCATGTTTTCGAAATGACCTGATCACTAACCTAGGACATTAAAACCACAAAGCCAGGTGAAAAACAGTTAAATTTTAACAATGAGCTTAGTATAATGCAATCAATTATAATTTACTATGCATAATAAATAGTAATTAAAACATTACGTATGCCTAACTTAAATATCTATACAAATACTTAAGCAAGGTAAGTTATATATGTTATTTATAATTTATATCATTTGATGACGTTGCAGGATGTTGAAATATATTTGATAAAATGTGTCAGATATATACGCACTTACTAATTAAATGATATTTTATATTCAGGAAACTGAATATAAATATCTTTATACCTTGTGTAAATACAGACTTTCCAATTACGTATGCATAGCGTGTAATATTTGTACCGATTTTTATTTAAATTGTAATGGGTATGTCGGCTTATTATAGAAAATATCATTTCCCAATAAAATATTGCCACTTCCCTTTAAAAATCTTGTTATGTTAAGATATGCGTACAAAGAAATGGCGAGCGCATAGACATCACAAATGGGCCAATTTAATTGGATGATTACATAATGCTGGACACTTTGTTACCCTTTTCATCCCCAATCCCTTCCTCTTTCCGCACGTGCGTTCTCTCGTGCCTGCACTTACACGGCTGCTACGAAAAATCCATTACATATTTAAACTGCGAGCCTGTTGTGGTGCTTTCCAAATCTTAAACGCGACCCGCAGAAGCGAATCATTATAACGGGCTTTTTCGCCATATATATGGTGGTTGCGACCCAGTGAGGCTGTAAAACCCTACCACCCCGCTTTCGCCATTGCCTCGTTCGTTATTCAGCAGGGTGCACCACGCGCAGGTGAGGCTGGCTTGGATGTCTGGGTCTTAGATGTCATTCGACACCCCTTACACCACAAATATTCAGAAAAGTGACCATAAGTATCTTCATACCTTGTGTAAACACTGACTTTCCAATTACACATGCATAGCGCCTAATATTAGTATCGTTTTTTTAATTAAATTGTAATTGATAGATATGTCATTTCAACTTATTATAGAAAATAAATTTCCCAATCAAATATTGTCACTTCTCTTTAAGACTCTTGTTATGTTAAGATATGCGTACAAAGAAATGGGCCAATTTAACTGGATGATTACATAATACTGGGCACTTTATTACCCTTTTCATCTCTTACCCCTTCCTCTTTCCGCACGTGCGTTCTCTCGTGCCCGCACTTACACGGCTGCTACGAAAAATCCATTACATATTTAAACAGCGAGCCTGTTGTGGTGCTTTCCAAATCTTCTGTACTCACCTGTATCAATCTGATAAGTAAGTGTCACTATCTAACAACTCTTGGGTATTGAATTTTGAAAATCGTTGAAAAACTTCTGACAGAAATTGTATCAAAAAATAACAAGACCAAGATTCAATTAATCCTGGCCTGAAAAATGTTATTTCCCATTTAAACAACGCCCATACTTGACATTCTTAAAAATTGCCGTTTTGAGAGATCCGTTTCATAAGCGATGTTTTAAATGAAGTCAACAGACTTCGTTCTTAGCACTTCGGACTTGTAATATAACGAGCCAGATACTTTACATTGCACACATGTAGATATAGGTATCGTATTCGCTTTTAAAAATGTTCACTCAACACTTGCTATCGATGTCGCAATAATAATGTTCCAACTCGGGTAGATGTTTTCAAAGTATTTGTATTAGCCTTGGTAAAAAAATGATAAATCTGCATAAAGATACATACAAGAACCGTAAAGACGAATATCATCGATGTAATGTATTAAAAACTAATGAATGCCAGTACTACGTACCCTTTTCCATTGTTATGCGTTCTTGTAAGGTAATAATTTAAAAACTCTGAATTACAGTAACAAAGTCAAAGAATATTGCTGACAATATTGTTTGTTTAAACATATTTTATGAGTTACCGATGTCATCACTTTTATTTTTTATTACCTTAACATTGTACGTGTCTCCAACATAACTTTTTTTTTTCTCGAACTGACTACGCTATTGACCCTGCAGGGTCTTCACAGCTTCACCGGACTACTAAGGCGAGCACTTAAGGCACTCAGCCGATTTGGTTTTTTAGGTAACATACACAAGGGCGCACGCGCACCTCGGCTGGGGCTGTTACCTGGAAAAAGTCGCGTCTGACCTAGCTAACTATTCTAAGCTATTCATACATATATACATTTATGAACCATACAATTGAAATTGCATGATTCACAAATGAATACATGTATAT
>MU159406.1:192333-213194 GCA_015888305.1 Antheraea pernyi | reverse complement strand
CCGCGATAGTTTCTACCACCAACTCGGCTACCATCGCTTCACACATTATTATACACCTTAAGTAATGTAATTACAATGCTTGCGTCATGTTGTAACACAGCAACGAACATAAGCACAATAGGCTCCTAAGAATTGAAGAGTTTTATTTATAATATTGGTGGCAAACGAACATATGGGTCACCTGATGGTAAGTGATCACGGCCACCCATAGACAATTGCGACACGAGAGGAAACACAGATGTGTTAGAATGTGCCGGTTTTTTTTATGAAATCTAGCTTTTCTAGATTCTTACGGGCATACATTAAATTGCGAAGAATGTATTGTGAGGTCAGAGTTAAGGTACCGTACTCCTTGAACTTGGTCTTTAAGGATTCGTGAGGTCTCATATTGTAGATTGCTCGATAGATAGATAGTGAACACATTATACCTAGAGGGACTGGCTCGCAAGTGCAGTTGCCGGAAGACACCTATAGATGCTTGGCAATAGATTTTCAACTCGAGGATAGTAGCTAGCCAGGCGGTCTTACAAAAAGTCCTACCACCATGCTATGGTCTCCTATCTACGAAAGTTCCGCGTCGTGATCGAGTCTCGAGGGAACTGTATTTTCCCTATATACATAATGGGGAACTGTATTTCCCTATATACATATCCCTATAATGTAATCGTTTAGTATTTTTTATTGACCTCAGCAATAGCAGGTATGTGTTGTGGTCTCAAAGTGAGGTAATGTAACAATTACAAACGAGCAAAGCTGCTAGTACAACCTAGTTAATTAATTAATGAGTTCATTAAGTTTTAGGTGCCCTACCACAGCCCGAGTGGCAATAGATTTTCAACTCGAGGATAGTAGCTAGCCAGGCGGTCTTACAAAAAGTCCTACCACCATGCTATGGTCTCCTATCTACGAAAGTTCCGCGTCGTGATCGAGTCTCGAGGGAACTGTATTTTCCCTATATACATAATGTAATCGTTTAGTATTTTTTATTGACCTCAGCAATAGCAGGTATAAGTTGTGGTCTCAAAGTGAGGTAATGTAACAATTACAAGCGAGCAAAGCTGCTAGTACAACCTAGTTAATAGCAGTCCGTTTAAACGTTGAACCCTGTCTAAAATGAATCCACATACTCATCGCTTATTACTTCTACACATTAATTTCGTTTTCCGTTTACATGTGATTGTATTTAAATCAACGTATTTGATATGCATATGTACATAGGTCGTTTGTTACAGCACCGAATTGAAATAAATAGTAACGGACTTTATGAGAACGAATAAGATTCTTATTTTTAAAATGGCATGTGAAAATTTAATCTCTGTACGATCCCAGAGCGATGTTAACAATGACTTCGTAACGTATATGGAAATACTGGAATTTGTACGGAAGGGAAACCGGACCGGTCTCGGTCAATAAGCAAGACGTTACAATAGCGGCACTAAAGCCGCTCTTCGGAGGGAAGGGGCAGCCCGGAAGTGTCTACATAGCTTTCGTCCTTTACACTCACCCTAACTTCTACAACAAACTGTCAAATTCAATTCTGTTTGCAGTTATGAATAGGTACAATTAAGGGACCCTTGTTAATTTCATTATAACGGGAACTTGCTGATATTGACGTACTCTGAGAAACATCGTAGAACATTTTTAGACAATAAAGGAAGACCGCCAAAACTGTTAATTACGCTATGACCACACATTAATTTAGGAAGTAAGTAGTCGCTAAAATTTTGCCGAAAACAGAAATAATCCAGGTATACCAGTATCATTATTTAAAGTGATTTACCACCAAATTTCCTAAATATTACATTTATCCAAATTCCCATTTGAAATTGCGCTGTTTGTGTTCGTAATAGAAAAGGTTTAAACAAACATTGAATGCTCATTATATGAGTTTCAACTTGTTAAGTAAAAGATGTTATCGTATCTAACAAAGAGGGCTACTACGTCTTGCAGGGGCTTAACAAAGTCCTGGTTTTGGCAGGGTTATTTGGGTCACTTCAGGGTCGAACAGCTATTACGCAGTATTAAAGAGGGGAACTTTTAATATTAATCTATTTGTTATAAACATGTTCTCATGTTTGTGTTTGTTAACAAGCTAAACTCACCTTTCTTGAAAAACGAACACTCACGTAAATAGCAACTTAAAGGGCTTATTGCATTCAATGTCATAAACAAATAGTTATACAATATTATTTACAATAATAAAAGTTAGTAAAAGGAATACAACTTACGACGCATTAGCTTCTGGAATAATATCATCTGCAACCACATATATCATAGCTCCTGCAGCGAAAGCGAGCGCATAAGGTAGGGCGGGTTTTGCTGCCGCTACCGCTACAGCCCCGAGTACGCCGAATACTGGCTCCACCATGCCCGATAACTGGCCATACCTGACAATAAAAACATCGTTATGATTAACAAAAATATTACCTTAATATATTTATTTAAGTTTCTGTATATATTTCTATTCCCGTACTTTACTTTGCAGAATTCGTATGCACGGGGTAGAGAAACTCTTATTGTTCAACGTCCATTAAGCAAGAAATGTGATAAAACTGAAGTTAATGACTCAATTTTTGAAAACACAATTCAAGTAATATGTATAAGTATAAATATGTAGTTCCTAAGAATTGTTACTGTATTTTAAAAGATATGGAAACTTTAAGTTTGTTCGTGTAATATTATCGATCTAATAATAAATTGTTATTGTAACAAATAATTGTAATTGTAACAAATTATCATATTAACTACATTGATATTATAAAGAGGTAAAATATGTGAATATGCTTTTCAGGAGGTAATTTCTGAAACTACTTATTCGATTCTAAAAATTCCTTCACTTATGCAAAGCTAGGTTGAGGCTGAGGGTTTAGTCTTATTAAATTTTTTTTATGTCATAGGTTGCAAACGAATCACCTGATGTTAATTGATCACCACCGTCCATGGACACTAACAACACCAGAAAAGTCGCAAGTGCGTTGCCACCCGTTGGGGGGGAAAGGTTAAGGGAGGGGAGAGGGGTTCCGGCGCTCTCACTGACCGAACGAAACGCAACAATGCAAGCACTGTTACTTGACGTCGGTTTTCTATGAGAGGGTGATACTACCCCGAGCGAGCCGACCCATTCATGCTGAAAGCTGTAATAGTTTCAGC
Organism: Antheraea pernyi; assembly: GCA_015888305.1. Classification (NCBI taxonomy): domain Eukaryota; kingdom Metazoa; phylum Arthropoda; class Insecta; order Lepidoptera; family Saturniidae; genus Antheraea; species Antheraea pernyi. The sequence continues at coordinate 210,044 of MU159406.1, read as the reverse complement.
GTGGCTCTATCACCATACTGTAATGAATACGTACGTATTCGGAGGCGATCGTTAATCGTAGTCGTAAATAATTAACAACTTGTTTTATACATTCTTGTTCGAATGAACGAAAGTTTTTGACAAAAAGCCGTTAACGTTATGACCGGTAAGAGAAATGTTTAAAAAGCATTTGGTTTTTTGGCAAAGACTAACAGACAAAAGGATCGTAATATTATATAAAGATAATGGCTTTAATTTCTTAGTGATGTATAAAATTGGTTTTCAACAACGTAAATGACGGATGAAAGTAATTTCTGAAAATCGTTATTGAGTATATCATAGTCCAAGTAAAAGCTTTTGTAAACGTATTTAATAGAAGATATTCAAAGGTAAGTATTACAATCAATTTAAAAGTACCAGTGAAAGGTGGTCCTAAAATATTTATATTGGAATTGGAAATAATTGAGTATTTATTACCTGTATTCATTCATATTTTTTGTTCCCGCATATTTTATCTCAAAACATAAAGAGGCACTTTGGAATTAATTCGTTTATTACTAATAAAAGTACGATTCGTGTTTCAGTGCTTTCATATTATGTAAACATTAATTTTACGCATCAGTACAAAATAAGCGATATTATAAGCAGTGAATGAAGTTTCTACACATACTCGAGAAGAAAGAAAATAAATCTCTTAAGTAGTAATAGTAAATACACGTAGATAAAAACGAGTTCATTTACAGCATGATGCGTTGCAAGACGGGTTAATGTACGTACGAAAGTAACATTTTCCTCATTTCTATTTTAGCTCCAAAGTGTTTGAGTTCGTAACTGAACAATCTTAAATAATTTAATGTCGGGTCGCGAGCAGTTATTTGTCCATTTAGAGATGACCTTGTGCTTGTTGCTACTATAATATTGGATGACGATGCAAAGGTTTTATTTTATATCCTAAGATCTAAAGAGCCTCTCAAAAATTAAATATAATTGCTTTATTGCTGTATATTAAACTGGAAACGTTGTCAAGTAAAAAATATTCCAATCTTCTACTTATTACTTTATTGCCAAGACATAGAACTGAGGTAACTCGTAGTTCCCCAAGTCACTGCTTGGTAATTTCTTAGGACAGATGTAAGCTGATCAATAATAACATAGAAGCGATATGTTATCTATATGAATTTCGCACCATTTTATCATTTTAAAACGTTGAATATATTAAGCAGGTTATATTTAACTTTTTGTGTCTATTAGTAAAGTTACCAATAATACTAACGAGTTTTAGACTTTGAACTCTTATTGCTTTAAAACGATATAATAAATTGTCTTATAATCTTATTGCTCAGGAAAGATATAGCTATTGTTTTCAATATATTTCAGTACACAGAGGTGTGTACTGCATCACAATATATTAACTATACATTAATGGGCTATATGAGTAAAGCCAAATTGAAATTAAGATGTATCTGTACAGTCAGTTGTATTTAAGACGGTGTATTGTTGCACTTAACAATATTTATGGAAAATAAACATCAATCAAGATTAGAAAAGCTCTTTCCAGATTACAGTATTAACCTTGTACAAATCTTTAAGGTTCCTGTAAATATGTATAGACTTAAATTCATAATATACAACAGTGTGCTTCCATACAACTGTTGGCATTAATTAAACTTAAATATAGTATAGTTCAAGATTCATACGCAGTTTCGTGTTTGTATATTTTTAGAGATATGTGATATTGTAATGAAGTATCTCTTAAAATTGTTTCGAACACAAAGTGCTGATCACAGCGTTAGGCAATGGTGTGTTGGTAATTTTTACATATGCGGGTGGCGGCTAGGTGGTATAGCGGGGTGAGGTGTGCGGTGCCATGCCGAAAGAGGCCGCTAACGAATTGTTTTGGTGAAAGTGCGGGCCGGTGCCGCGACCACATTCCGACGAACTGGTCGAGGAGCCGTCGCTGTGGGAAACGCCGCCACAGGGCCACCCCACACGACGAACAGCCCATATCTGACTGCCACTGACGTCGGCGCACAACGAACCGTATACCTAATCGATGGGTTTTTTCCAAGCCCTACGTAAATAATTAATAAAACCGCATTTTCTAAGGTCGATATTAAAGTATATATATGGCCATCATAATTATCACGTATTAATGAAGGGAACCTACAATTACAACATTCATAAGAGTAACGTTGGTTATGTGACGATATGATAACAGGTGTATCTGTGTGCAATTGAATATTTGGTAACAATGAGACAGCAGTGATATCTAGGCGGAACATGAGAGGGAACGAGTTTGGCGATGATGGCGGGAGGCGCGGGGCGGCGACGGGTGCGCGACGTGATGTTATGTTATCGCATGCATTATTCAGCGGGTGGCGAAAGCGGCAATTTGCGACAATATCCACTGATTCGCAGAATCGCCGACTGTTCAACTGCCGACAATGTATAACGCAGAATACCTGTCACTCAATAACTACAATGAATTTAAATAGAATCTTTTATATACAAACATATCTGTTTTTAATTTTTTATCATTCTTAAGGCGAATTTAAGAGGCTACCGAAATCTCAAGCAGGTTAAATCGCTACTGATAACAGTACTTTTTGATAAATGAGATCAATATGTTATTTTTCAACAGACTTGTTCATTAATTAGGGCTAATTTTCAAAATTAGTTATTATTTACAATAATCTATTCCCCAATAAAATCAGTTGTACATTACACGATTATGAAAACAAATATATTTTCATGAAAAGTCTTGATACAAGAGCGAACGTTGTTTATATGTTCCAAAAGACAATAATATATCTATTGGAAAAGTTTTCAACGCGATCCACAGTTAATAAGAAGAGCACGCTGAGATATTAGTCGCCGAAGCTTAAGCGAAGTGAAAGGGCGTGGTATAAAATAGTATTTGGTTACTATCAAATATCATGCATCGGAGCCTATCATCTCTAAGCCAATCTGTATTCATCAAGATTGTATTATAAGGGTTCTAGTTTTCGACAAGAGACTACAAGCTGGAAGACACTAAGCATTGCTACATGAGACATTTGGTAACAGAAGTATATATAATAAGTAATTTAAAGAGCGTAATCATGGATTACGTTAATTGTTTACTATTTTACTTCGAATAAATAATTATACGGCAGCGCTTTTCGAAAAAAATTCAAAGAAAATAGGGTAAAATCAATTAAAAATTAAAATAGTTTAAAATTTTTAGAAGATATTTTACGCGCCGTATTTTCCATGTTGATCAGTATATCTTTTAGCGAGGCATTTTATTAACATATGTAAAGTTCCAAATATTGTCAGAGTTCAAAGGCTTTAAGTTTATTGTAAAACTAGAAGCCACACACAAGAATAATATTTGCGCGAAACCGTATTTATAAAAAAAATAGTTACCATTTATTTACTCCTTATAACCTCAGCTATTAGCTAACGAAAGTCCCGTTGTAATCAGTCCAACAATTTCGAAGATTAGGCGGAACAAACAAACAGACAGACAAAAATAAAAAAAATGTTATTTGTGCCGTATATATACTTTCAAATACATTTAGTATAAAAAAATGTTATTTCGGCATTACAACTGACGCTGCAAATTGATTTCTTTGTATATACAGACATATAGGACCCTCTAACATCTTGGTGTTGATATATGTGCTACATAAGTTCATTTTTAATAAATTAGGAGTTAAAGCGGACATTCGGCTTCCTACGTCTTTATTTATTAGAATATTTAAAATTTCATAGTTTCAATACAATTTTCTCAATAATTTATCTGGAACAGTATGTTGACTGTAACAAATTCTTATGAATTTACTTAACCTTATGTTTTTATGAGGTTTTTTTAGTAGTTATTATTATTGTATAGCTTTAATGTTTTATAATTTCACCTAATGCTAATATACATCATTACATAGTATAAAACAAAGTCCCCTACCGCGTCTGTCTCTTCGCGATAAACTCAAAAATTTCCTAACGGATTTTCAAGCGGTTTTCACCAGTGGATAAAGTGATTCATGAGGAACGTTTTGGTATATAATTTGTCAGGGATTTTTTTTATAATCAGAGCGGGACAACGTCTGCCGGGTCCGCTAGTATAAATAAATCATGAAAATACCGTTTCTTTGAGGATCAATCACGTCAAAACTACTGAACGTATCGCCACGGGACTACTACCATTCGATGCGAAATATTTCCTAGATTGTTTTAATGCCTAAAGAAGCGGGCGGTGCCAGCTAGTAAATAAAAAGGCCGAAGATAGTAACTATGCCACGTCATATGAATCTAGCTGTCGAGGGCGGCTGCCGTTACACACATACTTTCTGAATATTTGATCTGAATATTTTCAGCTAGAAGAAGTTAAACCGATAATAGAAAATGCACTACCATAATGCTACAGTTCTAGCCGTCGAGGGCGGCTGCCGTTACTCACATACTTTCTGAATATTTGATCTGAATATTTTCAGCTAGACGATGATAGTTAAACCTATAATAGAAAATGCACTACCATAAAGCTACGGGTTTAGCACAATATCTTCGGGCACTAAATTTTATGTTCATTGTCTCCAATGTTACCACTGAGTCTTCATCGTTTTAAATTATGTTAACATTACTAAAATTCTATTTTCAATCTCGCTGTTGTTTTGTAAATGTATACAATTGTTTTCCCCTACATTTATTGTATTAAAGCCTCAGTGTAATGTATCGTTTTAAAGCGGGCATTTTTCGTTATTTCGTATATTTTCTATAAAAATCAAACGACAGATAAATAACACATTTGAAATGCTCGCGGTTCTTTTTCATGAAAAAATCAATAAGTTCATTTCTACAGTTGGCATGCTAATAAAGATTATGAACAAGTTTTCCCATGATATATATTGCGAATTACAATAAATACATAAAACACAATACTTATAACAAAGAAACAGAAGTCGTGAGCGAATTAAAACATATCTAACATAAATGTTCTGTTTTAAGAATAAAAAATATATTCAATAAAACATCAGGAAAAAAGGTCACAGAATTAAACATACACAAATGGTTACCGATCGCAGACTAACGTTAAGGAAGTAAGAAGCATAGGTATTTAATTGCACTAATAATATAAATAGACCTTTGTAGTAATCTTTATGGCATCCAATTTATATTTAACATGTTAAATAGGTCATTAATCTTTCTGAAATTTATCATATTGGTGATATATACTTATATATTTCAAACATAACATAACAAACAAAGAAACATCTTTCCGCTTTGGAGTGAATGACTATAGTTATTATTTATAGTATAGGTAATTAGCGAACTATAATTTGTTTTGCAAATTAGACAATAGCTTCGTGTGGCTTTTTGCTTCATATTAGTCGAGAAGCCCGAGGAGGCATCTGAGACTATTAGGTGCGGCAACAAAGCAATATGCGCAAAAGAAACCGGCTTCGATTGCGCAGAATAGCGCCATCAAGGCTAGCAGCGCCTTCCGCGACTACTTCTTCGGAGGCCGACGGTTCGGCGGTGGCGGCGACGGTGACGGCAGTGGCGGTAGTGAGGACGGCGGTGGCGGCGAGCGCTGCGGCGACGGCGTCGCTTTCACGATTTAATTATTTAACTGTGAAGGCCGATCGCCCGGGGCGGGCAGCGGACGGTGCACTGCGACTGGTTGGACGGGTGCGGTCCGGAAGAACGCGCAGACAGCGCGCCGCCGCCCGTGCGCCGCTCGCACCACCAGACTCCACGGCACCGTAGCGACACATCGCACACCAAGCTCACGCAACGCTATCATTTCGAAATAGACGACTTTCTCTAGTCCACTGCATGATGGCCATCTCACCAAATAATCACATCTAAAACGGCACGTAGACACGCTGGCTAGCACAACGGAACCCAGCTGTCGTTTCACATTGAACCACCTGCTACCAATAGTAGATACTTATAAATATTTGTCTATGATAGTTAAATATTATACTTGATATTTTAACGTCATTTTATAACGCGAAAAGCAACGAATAACCGAATGTATAACTTTCAGAAAGATAATCGACTCTTTAATTAGTATAAACTTTTCAATGGGAGTTTTCTAACAAAAAGGGAACCTATATAAGGCATTCATAAGCATGCCGTTGTTACGTCACTGTGAGTCATTTGCCATGCGGCGAAATCCGTTGACTAGACGCGACGTCTACAACAATGATCACCAACAACTATGATCTCATTACATCATCTAATGGAACAATAAAATATAAGTTTGAAATTAAAGAATGTTGAAATTTATTTACCTGTCTAACAAAACTACACTACTTAATTTACATTATACCCAAAATATAATTATCAAAGATCTTCTAAAATTGAAAAAGATTACCACTAAACTGCTGTTGTACAAATACAGCACTTAATGCATATTCTAAAAAGACCGGCAAGTACGAAAGTATGTCCTTAATGAAGACAGGCGAGCTGAAATCCTGTAGCTTTCCGGGGAATTAAAATGTATTTTGGATACGCCTGTGGTGCGCCTGTGAGAGAGAAGGTCGAATCATGCGTTACGGGAACACAATGTCTATCATAATGGTGTAAGTCTCCATTGCTTGCTAATTAATGTCTATATATTCGAGATCGATAAATTCCAATACCGTTCAATCACCACTAAAATGGGCATACATAAGTGTTATTTCAAGGAAGAAGTTATTATGCTATGTATATTACTATAACTCGCCGGTAGGTAGCGTTGCAGCACATCGACTTCTATACCGTTGTAGCGTTCGGCATGAAAATTTATATGGTTCGATACTTTTAAACACAAAGAATATTCACGTTATATTATTTTGACTTTTTTCTCTACTTCCATGTATATTACAAAAAATATATCTGAAGTATCCTGGCATGATTCCTTACGTTTCAAATTTTTTATTAACAAAAGAAAAACAATGATTATTCATTTATTAATGGCGCGAATTGCTGAAATTGTTTATTGCTGTTGACTGAAATAAAATAAAAATTGAATATTTTCTGCAGATTAAACAATTCAATCTTTCTTTTTACCTTAAGTACCACTCTCGATAGAACCGATAAAGCAGTAAGGACCGGTAAAATTATAACCCTACTTGATGAAAGTTGTTCGCAAACTTATGTGTCTCAGCAGCTAAGTGTGAGTTGTTCAACTGTCCAGGGGACTTGATAACGGTATCGAGAGAACGGTTCGGTCAAAAGAAGACCTGTTTGGGGAAGAAAATAATGCACAGAATTACGAAATGACCGCTTTTTGGTGAGTCAGGCGTTACGGAATCGTAAAGCGTTAAGTTTCGACCTACAGAAGAGCCTTGAAGAAGAGGAGTAAAAGTTAACTCGTGGACAAATAGGAAGAGGCTTTTGGCTGCCAACACCAGCAGTTACAGTTCAGCCCGAGGCTCTAAATTATTCCATGAACATCGTGTTGCTAGACGTCAGTTTACTCGAAACTGTGCTTCATGGCCTTGAAGGATTGGAACAAAGTATTGTTTTCTGATGAAGTTAGAATCTCTTTGTGTGGAGTGGACTGACACCGGCGAGCGCTGTAAAGACTACGGGAACGCTTTGCGGAAAGAAGTTCCGAGATGTAACTCCATATGGTGAAGGCTCCGTTATGCTTTGGGCAGCAATTAATTCAACGGAGCGTACGGAGTTAGTTTTCATAGAGAGTGGAATATTAAATGCACACCGGTAGATAACGGAAGTCCTAATTGCACATGCATAGCCCGTAATGACCGCTCTTGAAGTAAGATTACATTTTTATGGACGACAACGCTCGCCCCTACCGTTCTAGGAGCGTGGAAGTGTAAATGCGAGAAGTTGGGATCCCTCGTTTATATTGCCCAGCTTGAAGTCCTAACCTCAATGTAGTTAACCACGTCTGGGATATTCTAAAGAGACGTGTAAGGTGAGCAGTGCAACCTGCTCCACTACATATCAGGGAGCTAATAGGAATCATTGCAAAAGAGTGGAAACATATTTTTCAAAACATTATTATAAATATCGTGGAAAGCATGCCCTGAATGATCCAAACTTTGATTTTGGTAAGAGGAGGTTACACTTGTATATGTACTTGTATATTATGTTTGTACATTCGTAACAATATAATTTAAAAAAGAATCTTGTCCTTATTGCTGACTATTTGTAATTTTTTGGACGTGTACATCGAGTTTATGGAATTCATTGACAGTTCACAAAAAAATTGCCAGAACTCACTTCACGGATATTAATCTAAACGATTATAAGTATACATTACTAGAAATATTTATCATGACATAGTATAAAACAAAGTCACCTACTGCATCTGTCTGTCTGTCTGTTCGCAATAAACTCAAAAACTACTGAACGGATTTTCATGCGGTTTTCCATATCTTAGGGATTGATTTCCAATATCCTTACTTAGTGCTCATCCGCAATGTAAAAGGAATCTGCATACAAATTTCCATAGTTCTAAGTAGTAGAAGGAGGTAGACGACAAATCGGAAACTGATAGAGAGCAGTAGGTAACGTTGATTCATCGACAATCGTTCTCGTCCAGTTCAATTGCTAAGATTTCTTTTATTGTAACACGAGAAAGTGACGACCTAATATATACCTACTTAATATATAATGATAATAAGCATTGTAATATTAAAAAGCAACGGCAAACACCGAAATATTTACAGTTAGAAGGTCAAGGCGATTCAATCAAGTACAGACACAACTCTGGCACCCCATGTGCTTACTGAATTACTATATACATCGACTGAGTTCGGCTCGGGGCATGCCTAAAAGTGCCCTTAGTGTATAGGCCACAAATGGGCCATAATTACCACATCCTACTATCCGGCAATCCATATTTGATTTGAAGGAATTTATGGTGCTCATTTTGTAGTAGACTTTAATATTGTAAAACTTCTCCTTTAAGAATAATCACAATTATCTTATTACACAAGATCGACTGTCTTTTAAACCTACTTATAAAACGATCTCGTGGATGTAGCCAGGTCTTGCTTTAGGAATAAAGGCAAAAAATAGAAAGCCTATTTGAGATAACTACTTATCTGAAATTAGCTTTTGGTCGCGATTACGTTCGCATTAATAAAATAAAATACAGTCCATGTTATCCAATAAGAATGCAGCTTTCTATAGGTGAAAGAATCGGTTATGTATTTTTTGAGTTTACCCATTACAAACTAAAAAACGAAACATTTCTCTTTATAATCTTCTGTATATTATTATATATCTATACATATAATAAGGTGTCTGTACTTTTGGTGTTTTGTGAAAAAAAAAATGTTGCAGGTATCTTGGAATAAGTAATAATAAACATAATTAACATTTAAATCATTTTTAGAAATGTCTGTCTCTTTGTATGAACACGCATCACTGCTAAAGTGCTGCGTTCACGATAAAACCTCACCAAGAAAATATTTTTTTTTTTTGTTTTTATATCATAAGTGGCAAACGAACAGGTGGGTCACCTGCTGTTAAGTAATCACCACCGTCCATGGACACCAACAACACCAGAGGAGTCGCAAGTGCGTTGCCACCCTTTGGGGGGAAGGGATTAGGGGAGGGGAGGTGGGCCTCCGGCGCTCTCACTAACCGAACGAAACGCAACAATGCAAGCACTGTTACTTCACGTCGGTTTTCTATGAGAGGGTGGTACTACCCCGGGCGAGCCGACCCATTCATGCTGAAACCAGTAATAGTTTCAGCGTGGCTCTACCACCATAAAGCATATACACGAGTAACATTTAGTTTTGGTTTCTGTCACTGTTTTTCTACAATAGGTTCGACGCGGACGGAGTCGCGGGCTCATATAGTATGATATATAGTATAGAGGACATCCTCATTTGTTTTCTCCTTTTATATTATAAGTAAGGATATTACACGCAGAACCATTCAAACAAAACGTAATGAAGTCATTTAATTTTTCCTTGTGTATGTGTACGCCTGGAAGTGTAATTTCAGAAGTAGCATGCACTAGCGTACGAGGCGTCCCGACTAAAATCTTCACGAGTAAGCCACATATTATAATATATAACTCCATGATTACGGTACTTATGAGGTTGTTATACATATCCGTAGGCTGCAGTGACAACGCCTGTTTGCTAATACGTCACATTAAAAAGAGTAAATATAAATAAAGTTATTCAAGCTATGAAACATAATTATTTTACAATAGCCGACTAGTGCCCACTTCGTTGGGCGGTAATACGTTAGCGTGGAATGGTTATTTTGCGCTAAAACGCAGCGGAAGCTCTGAAAAGAAAAAAACAAACCCGATTTTGCAACATTCTTCATTGCAGCTCCGCTCCTATGGGTCTTAGCGTGATGATATATAGCCTATAACCTTCCCTGACAAATGAGCTATATAACACTGAAAGAATTTTCCAAAGCGGACCAGTAGTTCCTGAGATTACCCCTTACAACGTCACAAACTCACAAACTCTACCTCTTTATAATATTAGTATAGACGAAGTATTATATCACATGGAGCTACAAGCGTGGAAGGTATCAAAATGCCCCGTCCAGTATGTTAGGAATGTTGCAAAAATTCCTCAGAAGGGACACAATACATATGACGGGTGCGCGAACATTTCTTGCCCGGACTGCATTCCTCGTTGCTCGTATAACATACCGGGGACCTACGTAGTTGCATTTCTACTTGCATCGTCTCTAAGAATCATGCTCAATCAATATACAACACTATTCGCAGTTTATAAAATTGCAACGGTTTCTAAATGTTTCCACGATTATCTTTTTACCGAAATAGTTAGAATACGCTTTAGATGCTAAGGTTTGCATCAAAACTGTTAATGTATTTTTTTAAAACATTTATCAAGTAACACATGTACACTACAATAGTAACGGATTAATACTATGCTATTAATTTTTTTTTGCTATTACTATTAGAGCATTATAGCGTTACGTCATTGACAAAGATACTATCTTTTTACCGAAATAGTTAGAATACGCTTTAGATGCTTTAGGTTTACATCAAAACGTTAATGTTTTTTTTTAAACATTAAACAAGGAACACATGTACACTACAATAGTAACGGACTAATACTATGCTATTATTATTTTTTTGCTATTACTATTAGAGCATTATAGCGTTACGTCATTGACAAAGATACAACTATATTATACAGTGACTTCGAAAGTAGTCTAAATTAACTGCGTGCATGTGTTACAAATCCGATTTGCAGTGTACGTGCAATTTGAAATATGTTTTTAATAATTTCAGTAGCTGCAATGAGCTGAAGGATCTTTTAAAATATTCATAGTACATCGTACATGTAAAAATAATTAAATCAGACAAATTAATTGATTATACATATATAGCAAACGAACAGGTGGGTCACCTGATGTTAAGTGATCACCACCATCCATAAACACTAGCAACACCAGGGGAGTTAAAAGTGCGTTGCCAGCCTGTGTTTGGGGGAGGGGTAGAGAAAGGAGAAAGGGGAAGGGAAAGGGGGAAAGGAGGTGGGCCTCCGGCGCTCTCACTGACCGTACTTAACGCAACAATGCAAGCAAGCACTGTTACTTCACGTCGGTGTTCTGTGATATGTTTATGTTATTCCAATAAAATTTACCCATTTATTTAAAATCTAAATTTATGGCCAATACTTCGAAAGTCTGCGAGACGATTATGACCGGGCCATGTCTCCAACGACGTTTTCATATACTAATTTTCGCATTGGTATCAAAATAATGAACTTTTAAATACTTTTGCAACAAACAGGCATGAAGTCTACCGGATCGTCATTGCAGCGTATGGCTATATTCAAACAACTTCATAAGAACCGCAGTTCTGTGGCCATAATAGGTTGGTATTCCTGACGACTATATCGACACGCTCAGTGTGACCGCGTGTTGCTAACCATTGTTTTGTAATCAAAAGGTAGCAGCACGATAATCATGTAGGTAACATACAAATTATCATGTAGGTAACATATCTTTAGTTATAATATCATTATCGTGCTGCTACCTTTTGATTACAAAACAATGGTTAGCAACACGCGGTCACAGGGCAGGCGTCAAAAATAAGCTAACTAGCCAAGTTTTAACAAGGCGCTGTCGAAGGGCTTATGACGTATCTATATAGTTATAATATCATTGCAGCACGAGCACTGCCGATTTGCGACAGAAATAGATGTCACAGTGTTAGCACTGCTACAAATGAATCTTGTATAGGTTCTACTAGTCTTGACAAATTAACAATCTCCCGGCCAGTGTGTTCCCTCATTCCTATAATATGGGGTTCCTTCAAGCGTAACGTGAAGAGACATTGATGCAGGCCGGCATGTTAACAGCGACCGGTGAGGGATAGCGTGTCTCTCGGTAGTCGCCATTGTTTTTAGATTATACTGTGCTCACCATCAGAAACAGTACAGTCACTTCGCCGTGCTACGATAATATATATATATATATATATATATACTATAGCGTAAGAACTACCACGAGTACGTATTTAAAAACCACAAGTTCAGATTATAAAACATGGCTTTTTTTTCTATCAGATGGTTAATTTTATAGATTATAACTCAATCTGATGATAAACTACTAAAATACACCGTTCTTTATTATAATTGTATATTAAAAGCATAAATAAATATGATCTCAGGTTTTAGATGAAACGTATACACTGTTTTATTAATACAACGGGTTAGAATAAGTAAATAGATTAATAGAGCACTTGTACGTGACTTTTGTAACATATATGCGACGGCAACACAGCAGCTGCCAGAATTCCAAGTAACGCTATTATTTATAACTTTTACTTATTTGGTTAAAATATACAAGAAAAGCACGTACTGGAAAACGCAGAGTTTTATAAATAATTCGTTTTGACAATTCGGATGGATTTAGAAATAAGATTATAATAAGTATTTAGTATGAAACCTTAATATAACGTAAGACGATAGACATTCTATATGAGCGTATATTTGTTATTCAATGCAAAATTTAACAACGATAATACTATGGATTACATATTACTGGGAGAGAAAAAAGCGTAAATATATATGAAAAATTTTAAAGTATTAAAATAGTTCTAATATTTAATTTTTAGAGCCTGATCTTTCATCAATATCAATAATCTATTGATATTATCTTCACATAAAGGAAAGTTTTAAACCCTTATAACGAAATTTATAAATAATTACATTTATAATACACACATACATAAAAATACGTGCGTGTATCGTACACGTGTAAGAGGTGAAACTTCTTTATGACATCATTTTTCGAAAAATAATCTACTATATTTATAACTTTACAGAAATTGGTTAAATAAAGCTAAATTAGATAAAGTTTAAGCAAAAGGCTTTTATTGTTATAAACATGGATACAAATAAATCAATTATTTTACCTTATTCTTTCTATTATTGTTATCGTTATTATATATTTTTGAAACTAATGGCTTATGATAACTGAGATATGAAATATATGGTTTACATTCCACGGAATCTGATCATTGTGAGCGCACCTTTAGAAATAAACATGTCGCGTAACGGAAAAATGTACAGAAATTAAGATGGCGCATAACCGAAAAACGTTACATACGTTTTTACATGCTCTAATATTCCTCCCTACGTCGATAAAGAAGTGTCACTTCAAAAACATTCGTAAGTATTCTTATGCAAATCATTATTGGATATTATATTGCAGGTTAATATTAATTTGCAAGTGAATTAATTATTAATTTTAAATTTATAAGTGTGTATAGTAATTAATACAAGTATTAAAGTAATTTAAAATTGCATAATTAAATGCAAAAAGTAATACCGAGTACATATATCTGAACCGCATCGTACAACAAGAGCGAGTAACGGAGACCACGTATGGTAAAGGTAGGAATGCTATCCGAAATCTGTGTAGTCGGGCAGCTCCATCCGGTAACAGTCGCTAAATGAATTAGCCTGAATAGTAATGGGGTCGGTCAGTCTGGCTGCGTTGGCATCCGGCCTAACGACGAGCGCGATCGCATTCTCTAGCACCGCGAGCCGCAATTTAACAATCATACAGTGTATACTCAGTAGTGCAAGTATACACCAAAAAAAAAGTCAGTTTACGGACGATACTTTTACATGATATCACCATAAGCAAACATTGATGAAAAATTGCATACTTTTATGAATTTAATTATTATCACAAAATTTATCAAAAATTAACAAAACAATTCACATGTAGGTTGTGTGCTGCCATTGTCTCTCTTTCACTCGGACGCATCGGCCGACGGAGTGCAAGAGAGATGCGGCACAAGCCGAACGCTAAGACCGTACGCGCTCTATCGCTTGTTCCGAGCTCTCGCTTGCACGCTCGGCTCAGGCAAAACGTGACAATGAGTCATGCTTTTTCGCGCGTGCAGCCGGCGTTCATCGATTTATAAGACGTAATCACGTCAAAAAAAACTGCCTGAATAGTTCGCCATTACCTTAGCAGGTAAATCCTTTCACAACGATGACTGACTTTAAAATAGGAGTTATGGATATCATAAGACAATTATTAAAATTTTATTTTCAAAGCGGTATAAGTTAAGCAGATGTTAGAAATGTTAAGATTTTTTTAATATCAGAACCACATCTAGGAAACTGTCGTTTTATGTAAAAAAGATTAAATAATGTCTCGTTAATTACATAATAATTTAGATAAATAGATAGAGAAATATGTCAATGAGCTTATGCTACAGAAATACAAGTTATCAGATTTGTTCATTCCTGTAAAGATGTTTTTCACTATAATAACTTTATTAAATTTTATTTTCTTAAAAGTTAATCAAATATTGGAAAAAATCAAATCAGTAGCCGTACGACGAAGTAATTTTAGGTGTCTATTGAAAAACTACTGTAAATACTGCGAGTCCAATAATATGCATTGTTGTAATAGCAGATATACTACCCGATTTCCCATTTGTTTGTCGTAAACACAACACAATAAAAATAAAAACAAAAGTTGAGAAATGAAATTGTTTTCTGTGTGATATCTATATATTAAAGTATATATGAAACATTTTGTATTACCCGTCGCATAGCTCATGATTTTAAACCAGTTAGTACAGTTATATCATAATATGTTAATATCAATTAGTAGGTGGTATAGCCAGGCTGAAGTTATTATTGGTTTCAGCATAAATGGGTCGGCTCGCCCGGGATAATACCACCCTCTCATAGAAAATCGACGTGAAGTAACAGTGCTTGCATTGTTGCGTTTCGTTCGGTCAGTGAGAGCGCCGGAGGCCCATCTCCCCTCTCCTCCCCTCTCCTATCCCCCTACTTTCAAACACAGGCTGGCAACGCACTTTCTGGTCCCCTGGTGTTGTTAGTGGCTATGGACGATGGTCATCACTTAACATCAGGTGACACACGTTCGTTTGCCTGCTATGACATAAAAAAATATAACCTGTACTAATATTTTTGTATCCGAAATTCATAAACTCATGCAAAAACAACTCATAAAAGTTAATAGAATTTATTTATATACACTCTTAGTAATCCCATAGACTTCAAACAGTTACTCAATCTAGATGCAAAGTTTATAGACCTTTATAATTTTTAACTAAACAGCTAGCTTGCCTCGTTTTGTTTCTGATATTATTTTATAATTAAATAATTATGATATTTGTAATGCGTAATAATTTTATCTGACGTGTTAATTCGTAACTTTTTTATATGTTTTAAATCAATCAATTTTGCATAATAATATAGAAATTTACTATGTCTTTAAGCTTCCAAATTAATAAATACTGCACGATTACTATACGGTGTTTTATTTTTACTGTGGTGATACCACAGAATAGCGAATTCGTTGTTATGACATTATCAATCCTCTTAGTCTGTGTTGAGAAGAGAAGCAAATTCTTTTGTTTTATAAACTTATATTTAATACATTTTGGGCTACTATTTAACCTCCAATATAAAACATTGACAGTGCTCAATTACGTTAAGTTAAAGATACTATGGATCTTTGAATTGTTAACAACAATAATTCTCATAAAAGAGCTGGTGCTAAAACTAGATTATTAAAAATATAAACATATATCATTATAATTGACAGTAGTTGTCACTTCGAATCTTTTCGTAGTGGAGTTTTCCTTTCTAATCATTACACGTGCAACGCGCTGAGACCCACCCCACAGCGAGCTTTTTCGACTGACTATACGTCTTTACGGGACTTTAACCATAGTCAGATTGCATCCTTTTTGACTTTTACTCTGGTAACTATCCCGATACGGACACTTATAACGATGTTAGACACGTGTTTTATTTACTCACGGTCAACAAAATATACGTCTCACATCTCATCCTGGATACGAGCTAAAGGAATCTCCAAACTAGTTCGCATAAATCTAATTTTATTCTTTACACCTCAACAAGGAAATTAATGGTAGAGTACAACATTGAAGGGTACAACAGTGCTTTAATAATGGGCTGCCAAAATAAAAAATAAACCGTGGAACATCACTTTATCATATATTACAACAGTATTGTAAAGAATGCTTGTTGAATACGCATTTGAATGTTTTTACTAATTTAACAATCATCAATCACATCACATATTATATACTCGATTGTTCTGATGATAAATATATTCAGTTTTATTCTAAAAACCAATGTAGTAAAAATCCTATATTTAGGGTCCGTTCAAGTATTACGTAAACAGATTTTTTGTAATTTCTGTCACTTGTCAGCAAAAGTAAGCAAATCATTTACCCCCTCTCATGCTTACGTGAGCATTTATACGTAACGAAATTTTGCAGAAAATACGAAAAAGTAAATAATAAATATTGCAGTCGTAATTAACACCCAGACCCCCCCAACCCTGTGTCATCAAAAATAAACAAATCAAAAACCCTCCTTTTAGTGCTTACCTAATACTGGAATTATCCGTTAATCAAAATCAAAAAACTCTTTATTCAATTTAGGCCCTGAGAAGGCACTTATGAACGTCAAAGCTACCACCGGTTCGGAAAACAACCCAGCCATCCAGAAGAACTCGATCTGGTTTATCTTTTCATAATAAGTAACATATTTTTTTTTATTATTACAACATAAATAGATACATAAAGCTACATTCGTATTTAGTGGTGTAGAGAGAGGCGTCACTTCCAGACGTCGTTATCGTTCACATACTGATCCACCCTGTAATAACCTTTATGTATTACGACCCGCTTGACATAACACTTGAACCTACCGGCAAATCGGTAATGTGTTTTGGGACTTTGTTATAAAACCTAACACTATTACCTAAAAAACTGTTACTGGTCTTAGTAAACCTGAAACATGGAGTGACCAGTTTGTTATGGTTTCTGGTATTTACATTATGCCGGTCTTTTACTAAATCCAGATTATCTAAGTTTTTCCGGACGTACATCAAATTCTCGAGAATATATTGAGAGGGCAGAGTTAAAATACCAAATTCATGAAACTTAGTCTTTAATGATTCACAAGGTCCCATATCATAGATTGCTCGAACTGCCCGTTTTTGTAGTAGGAATATGGTGTCTACCTCAGCTGCAGCCCCCACAACAAAATGCCATAAGACATTAAGCTATGGAAGTAAGCGAAGTAGACCAACCTAGCAGTGGCAATATTTGTTAGCTGGCGAATTTTTCGAATGGCGAATGCAGCAGAACTTAATCTTCCAGCCATTTTTTTATATGAGGACCCCATTGTAATTTAGAATCAAGTGTGATACCCAGGAACACAGTATTGTCAACTAAGCCAACTAGA
>MU159406.1:147228-185501 GCA_015888305.1 Antheraea pernyi | reverse complement strand
GGTTTTCTATGAGAGGGTGGTACTACCCCGGGCGAGCCGACCCATTCATGCTGAAACCAGTAATAGTTTCAGCGTGGCTCTACCACCATAAAGCATATACACGAGTAACATTTAGTTTTGGTTTCTGTCACTGTTTTTCTACAATAGGTTCGACGCGGACGGAGTCGCGGGCTCATATAGTATGATATATAGTATAGAGGACATCCTCATTTGTTTTCTCCTTTTATATTATAAGTAAGGATATTACACGCAGAACCATTCAAACAAAACGTAATGAAGTCATTTAATTTTTCCTTGTGTATGTGTACGCCTGGAAGTGTAATTTCAGAAGTAGCATGCACTAGCGTACGAGGCGTCCCGACTAAAATCTTCACGAGTAAGCCACATATTATAATATATAACTCCATGATTACGGTACTTATGAGGTTGTTATACATATCCGTAGGCTGCAGTGACAACGCCTGTTTGCTAATACGTCACATTAAAAAGAGTAAATATAAATAAAGTTATTCAAGCTATGAAACATAATTATTTTACAATAGCCGACTAGTGCCCACTTCGTTGGGCGGTAATACGTTAGCGTGGAATGGTTATTTTGCGCTAAAACGCAGCGGAAGCTCTGAAAAGAAAAAAACAAACCCGATTTTGCAACATTCTTCATTGCAGCTCCGCTCCTATGGGTCTTAGCGTGATGATATATAGCCTATAACCTTCCCTGACAAATGAGCTATATAACACTGAAAGAATTTTCCAAAGCGGACCAGTAGTTCCTGAGATTACCCCTTACAACGTCACAAACTCACAAACTCTACCTCTTTATAATATTAGTATAGACGAAGTATTATATCACATGGAGCTACAAGCGTGGAAGGTATCAAAATGCCCCGTCCAGTATGTTAGGAATGTTGCAAAAATTCCTCAGAAGGGACACAATACATATGACGGGTGCGCGAACATTTCTTGCCCGGACTGCATTCCTCGTTGCTCGTATAACATACCGGGGACCTACGTAGTTGCATGTCTACTTGCATCGTCTCTAAGAATCATGGTCAATCAATATACAACACTATTCGCAGTTTATAAAATTGCAACGGTTTCTGAATGTTTCCACGATTATCTTTTTACCGAAATAGTTAGAATACGCTTTAGATGCTTTAGGTTTACATCAAAACGTTAATGTTTTTTTTTAAACATTAAACAAGGAACACATGTACACTACAATAGTAACGGACTAATACTATGCTATTATTATTTTTTTGCTATTACTATTAGAGCATTATAGCGTTACGTCATTGACAAAGATACAACTATATTATACAGTGACTTCGAAAGTAGTCTAAATTAACTGCGTGCATGTGTTACAAATCCGATTTGCAGTGTACGTGCAATTTGAAATATGTTTTTAATAATTTCAGTAGCTGCAATGAGCTGAAGGATCTT
Source organism: Antheraea pernyi (assembly GCA_015888305.1). Taxonomy (NCBI): domain Eukaryota; kingdom Metazoa; phylum Arthropoda; class Insecta; order Lepidoptera; family Saturniidae; genus Antheraea; species Antheraea pernyi. The sequence continues at coordinate 184,061 of MU159406.1, read as the reverse complement.
TTAAAATATTCATAGTACATCGTACATGTAAAAATAATTAAATCAGACAAATTAATTGATTATATATATATAGCAAACGAACAGGTGGGTCACCTGATGTTAAGTGATCACCACCATCCATAAACACTAGCAACACCAGGGGAGTTAAAAGTGCGTTGCCAGCCTGTGTTTGGGGGAGGGGTAGAGAAAGGAGAAAGGGGAAGGGAAAGGGGGAAAGGAGGTGGGCCTCCGGCGCTCTCACTGACCGTACTTAACGCAACAATGCAAGCAAGCACTGTTACTTCACGTCGGTGTTCTGTGATATGTTTATGTTATTCCAATAAAATTTACCCATTTATTTAAAATCTAAATTTATGGCCAATACTTCGAAAGTCTGCGAGACGATTATGACCGGGCCATGTCTCCAACTACGTTTTCAACAACTAATTTTCGCATTAGTATCATAATAATGAACTTTTAAATACTTTTGCAACAAACAGGCATGAAGTCTACCGGATGGTCATTGCAGCGTATGGCTATATTCAAACAACTTCATAAGAACCGCAGTTCTGTGGCCATAATAGGTTGGTATTCCTGACGACTATATCGACACGCTCAGTGTGACCGCGTGTTGCTAACCATTGTTTTGTAATCAAAAGGTAGCAGCACGATAATGATATTATAACTAAAGATATGTTACCTACATGATAATTTGTATGTTACCTACATGATATGTTAACAGATGGCACGAGAACGCACACATTCGTAAAGTAATATTGTAACGCCACACTGTCTTAGATAACATTTGGAATTAAGACGGCATATTCTCAATATCGGCGGTGAAACCGAAATAGTTATATGTTGCTAGGATACGGGCGGACTGACGGGGCAGGCGTCAAAAATAAGCTAACTAGCCAAGTTTTAACAAGGCGCTGTCGAAGGGCTTATGACGTATCTATATAGTTATAATATCATTGCAGCACGAGCACTGCCGATTTGCGACAGAAATAGATGTCACAGTGTTAGCACTGCTACAAATGAATCTTGTATAGGTTCTACTAGTCTTGACAAATTAACAATCTCCCGGCCAGTGTGTTCCCTCATTCCTATAATATGGGGTTCCTTCAAGCGTAACGTGAAGAGACATTGATGCAGGCCGGCATGTTAACAGCGACCGGTGAGGGATAGCGTGTCTCTCGGTAGTCGCCATTGTTTTTAGATTATCCTGTGCTCACCATCAGAAACAGTACAGTCACTTCGCCGTGCTACGATAAATGCTACGAGAATATATATATATATATATATATACTATAGCGTAAGAACTACCACGAGTACGTATTTAAAAACCACAAGTTCAGATTATAAAACATGGCTTTTTTTTCTATCAGATGGTTAATTTTATAGATTATAACTCAATCTGATGAAGAACTAGTAAAATACACAGTAATTTATTATAATTGTATACTAAAAGAATAAATAAATATGATCTCAGGTTTTAGATGAAACGTATACACACTGTTTTATTAATACAACGGGTTAGAATAAGTAAATAGATTAATAGAGCACTTGTACGTGACTTTTGTAACATATATGCGACGGCAACACAGCAGCTGCCAGAATTCCAAGTAACGCTATTATTTATAACTTTTACTTATTTGGTTAAAATATACAAGAAAAGCACGTACTGGAAAACGCAGAGTTTTATAAATAATTCGTTTTGACAATTCGGATGGATTTAGAAATAAGATTATAATAAGTATTTAGTATGAAACCTTAATATAACGTAAGACGATAGACATTCTATATGAGCGTATATTTGTTATTCAATGCAAAATTTAACAACGATAATACTATGGATTACATATTACTGGGAGAGAAAAAAGCGTAAATATATATGAAAAATTTTAAAGTATTAAAATAGTTCTAATATTTAATTTTTAGAGCCTGATCTTTCATCAATATCAATAATCTATTGATATTATCTTCACATAAAGGAAAGTTTTAAACCCTTATAACGAAATTTATAAATAATTACATTTATAATACACACATACATAAAAATACGTGCGTGTATCGTACACGTGTAAGAGGTGAAACTTCTTTATGACATCATTTTTCGAAAAATAATCTACTATATTTATAACTTTACAGAAATTGGTTAAATAAAGCTAAATTAGATAAAGTTTAAGCAAAAGGCTTTTATTGTTATAAACATGGATACAAATAAATCAATTATTTTACCTTATTCTTTCTATTATTGTTATCGTTATTATATATTTTTGAAACTAATGGCTTATGATAACTGAGATATGAAATATATGGTTTACATTCCACGGAATCTGATCATTGTGAGCGCACCTTTAGAAATAAACATGTCGCGTAACGGAAAAATGTACAGAAATTAAGATGGCGTGTAACCGAAAAACGTTTGTAACGTTTTTACATGCTCTAAAATTCCTCCCTACGTCGATAAAGAAGTTTCACTTCAAAAACATTCGTAAGTATTCTTATGCAAATCATTATTGGATATTATATTGCAGGTTAATATTAATTTGCAAGTGAATTAATTATTAATTTTAAATTTATAAGTGTGTATAGTAATTAATACAAGTATTAAAGTAATTTAAAATTGCATAATTAAATGCAAAAAGTAATACCGAGTACATATATCTGAACCGCATCGTACAACAAGAGCGAGTAACGGAGACCACGTATGGTAAAGGTAGGAATGCTATCCGAAATCTGTGTAGTCGGGCAGCTCCATCCGGTAACAGTCGCTAAATGAATTAGCCTGAATAGTAATGGGGTCGGTCAGTCTGGCTGCGTTGGCATCCGGCCTAACGACGAGCGCGATCGCATTCTCTAGCACCGCGAGCCGCAATTTAACAATCATACAGTGTATACTCAGTAGTGCAAGTATACACCAAAAAAAAAGTCAGTTTACGGACGATACTTTTACATGATATCACCATAAGCAAACATTGATGAAAAATTGCATACTTTTATGAATTTAATTATTATCACAAAATTTATCAAAAATTAACAAAACAATTCACATGTAGGTTGTGTGTTGCCATTGTCTCTCTTTCACTCGGACGCATCGGCCGACGGAGTGCAAGAGAGATGCGTCACAAGCCGAACGCTAAGACCGTACGCGCTCTATCGCTTGTTCCGAGCTCTCGCTTGCACGCTCGGCTCAGGCAAAACGTGACAATGAGTCATGCTTTTTCGCGCGTGCAGCCGGCGTTCATCGATTTATAAGACGTAATTACGTCAAAAAAACTGCCTGAACAGTTCGCCATTACCTTAGCAGGTAAATCCTTTCACAACGATGACTGACTTTAAAATAGGAGTTATGGATATCATATGACTATTACTTAAATTTTATTTACAAAGCGGTATATAAAAGTTAAGCAGCTGTTAGAAATGTCAAGATTTTTTTTAATATCAGAAGCACATCTAAGAAACTGCCGTTTTATGTAAAAAAGATTAAATAATGTCTCGTTAATTACATAATAATTTAGAGAAATATGCCAATGAGCTTATGCTACAGAAATACAAGTTATCAGATTTGTTCATTCCTGTAAAGATGTTTTTCACTATAATAACTTTATTAAATTTTATTTTCTTAAAAGTTAATCAAATATTGGAAAAAATCAAATCAGTAGCCGTACGACGAAGTAATTTTAGATGTCTATTGAAAAACTACTGTAAATACTGCGAGTCCAATAATATGCATTGTTAGCAGATATACTACCCGATTTCCCATTTGTTTGTCGTAAACACAACACAATAAAAATAAAAACAAAAGTTGAGAAATACAATTGTTTTCTGTGTGATATCTTTAATATTAAGTATATATGCAACACTTTGTACTATCCATCGCACAACCCATGATTTTAAGCAAGTTAGTACAGTAATATCATAATATGTTAATACCAATTACTAGGCGGTAGCCACGCTGAAGTTATTACTGGTTTCAGCATAAATGGGTCGGCTCGCCCGGGGTACTACCACCCTCTTATAGAAAACCGACGTGAAGTAACAGTGCTCGCATTGTTGCGTTTCGTTCGGTCAGTGAGAGCGCCGGAGGACCATCTACCCCAGTTTGGCTTCACAAAATCAAAATCGACTACTGACGCTTGTGCAACGCTTTTAAGTAATATATTACGGGCTTAGGAGGGATCGCAGAATGCAATTGATGTGTTTTGTGATCTATCTAAGGCCTTTGACTGCGTTGACTATAGTACCCTCATTTTTAAATTAAAACATTACGGTGTTTGTGGAGTCTCTCTCGATCTTCTTGTCTCCTATTTAAAAGACCGCTGTCATAAAGTTAGTATAGACGGGGCAACGTCTGCGGGATCCTTGACTCGAATTGGCGTTCCACGGGGTTCCATTTTAGGGCCGTTTCTGTTTTTTGTATATATAAATGATCTGCCGCTAGTGGTTGATAACTGTGCAGATGTAGTTCTTTTCGCGGATAACACTTATATTTAAAGTAAAAGAAGATCGAGAGAGACTCCACAAACACCGCAATGTTTTAATTTAAAAATGAGGGTACTATAGTCAACGCAGTCAAAGGCCTTAGATAGATCACAAAACACATCAATTGCATTCTGCGATCCCTCCTAAGCCCGTAATATATTACTTAAAAGCGTTGCACAAGCGTCAGTAGTCGATTTTGATTTTGTGAAGCCAAACTGTCGATCATCCAGAATCTCTTGTGCTTCTAATATATACGTTGTTAGTATAAATAAATAAGTAGTATATGAAAATTATCAAATAATAATTGACTGTCCCTTATAGATTACCTACAATAATATTATAAAGCTGGAGTGTTCGTTTGTTTGGTTGAACTAGCTAATTTCAGGTACTACTGGCCCGATTTGGAAAATTCTTTCAGTGTTTGATTTTTTTTTATAGTAGCAAGGCAAAATGACTGCACTGTGCCTGATGATAAGCACAGTACAATCCAAAAATAATGGCGACCACCGAGTGACACACTATTCATCGCCGGTCGCCGCTGTCATGCCGGCCTACGAAAAGCTGGATATGCACAGGCTGATCCCGAAACGCGACCAGCAAAAGCGAATCACTATGACGGGCTTTTCGCCATATACATGATGGTTGCGACCCATTCAGGCTGTAAAGCCTTAACACCCCACTTTCGCCATTGCCTCGTTCGTTATTCAGCAGGGTGCACCACGTGCAGGTGAGGTTGGCTTGGCTGTCTCAAGTCTTAGATGTTATTTGACACCCCATAAGTAATTTATCGAGAAAGGCTATAGAGGCTATATCATCACGCTAATAGAGCGGATCACCAATGAAAAATGTTTCAAAATCGGGTTGTTTTTTCTTTTGAGAGCTTCCGTTGCGTGTTAGCGTTAGCCTAAAGTAACCATTCCACGCGGACAAAGTCGCGGGCAGAAACTACTAAATATATCATAAAAAAAGCAATAACGAAATAATGTTTGTCCTAAATACATACAACATACAGAAATACTATAAGAACTTGCGAATATCGAGTTAAGTAAATAAATATCCACATATTTATAGATATATCTGGCTTAAACATACGAAATTTGCTTTCTTATCGTGCATTTTCTACTCTGATTTTAGGAAATATAATAATCATGCAAACGAAGCTGCTGACACAGGTGTTAAAAGTTTAAAAATATATAAATGCACATGTATAAATTAACATACAATATAAAAGTATAATTTATATAGGTTATAACAAAAACAATATATCCCCCAAGTGTTTATCAAATATGAAATTCTATCTTTTGTTAAACGCCTTACTATATTTCTTGGTAAAACATTTAAAAATAAATTAGGGGTATCTAAAAAAATAGTATAATATTAGTCTAATTCTATCGCAGACATACGAGCATCGAAAAGAAAGAAAACAAACAATTTATTTTTAAAAATTACGAAGTAAATACTATATGGAACTTACCAAAACGATCGCCATACTGAGAAGCCAGCTGCTTGAAGCGGTAAGCTCACAGCGAGCCCTTCTGGAAAGTTCTGGATACCAATGCCCAAAGCCAAGTTCCTACGAAAAAAATATAATTCTCTATAGATTACGAACTGCTATTATTTAATTATCATTAGCACACACAATTTTTTTGAATAAAAAGGATGTGTGTACTTATGTACTTTTCAAAAATTTTATCTTTCGGTTTATTCTACGTTTGTAGAAAAAATGACACTAACAATAGAAAAAAAGGTATTTCATACATTGAAAGTTTTAATACAAAGAAGTACAAACAAAAAATACAAAGAAACAAAATATTGATTATAGCTAACTTCAGGGTGTTCGTTTTTCGTGACGGTGTGCGCGCGCATCCTAAAAATTTACTCAAATCATTTATCCCTAACGCGCCACAAGAAGTATAATTTCAAAGACGACAGAATTGTAACTGTTAGCTGAGTCTTTCAACACGTACATTTTTTGTAAACTTGAAAAACAATATACTATATGTTTTATAATGATTAGTGTTTTCTATATTATGTAACTTGAACAATAATTGCAGTGCAACGGATCGCAAATATCTTACAGTAATAACAATGCTGATGCTCAAAAGGAGAGTGTATAAGTAGTCCGGTGAAGCTGTTAAGACCTTGCTAGGTCAGTAGCGTAGTCAGTTAGAAAAAAAAGTGAGTGTACATTGATATTCGTCGTCGAATAGAATTTGCCTAGACATACCTGGTCTAGGAAAAAGATACGAAAAAACGAGTCAGGATGTTGCTCGCAATTCAAACTGGCACTTATCATTAGAATTCGACTAACGCTATTTCCTCGTTGCTTATTCATCAGGGTATGTATCAGCTGTTATTCAAAATTAATATTGAATTACTTCGACTACAATAAAACCCAATAGACAACTCGCCGAGAATCGGATCATTCACAGTAAAGTAATCTGCTTAAATTCGTTTTATTGAAATATGGTTAAGTTCTGACAACAATAATGGCATTGTTGTAGCTAGGCGTCTCAAAATAAACTTCTTTCCACTCGTCTACCTCTCTTGTATGCGAAAATATTGGGGTGACACGATTTAGTTGTTAATATAAGGATCTCTGACTGTACCTAGAACAACAACACGCTGTATGTAGTTATCATCAAGATTTTATTGAAGATACTGAATAGGGTTTGAAATAATACGTAATGGTAGAGTTGCCATGATTTTTTTAAAGAAAAAATTAACTATCCAATCCATTGAACAAGAAAAAATAAAGTATTTGCAGGACAAAAGAAGTTTTCTTGACATGTAAGTTTTTTCCTTTATGTGCTTTTAGAACACGCTAACAATTTCGTTGTCTTTGAAAGTTTCTCAACTACTCTTATAATATTAGAATAAAGTAAATGAATAATTCATATACTCCGATCTCAGCTAATATTAAGAGATGATTTTGTTAAAAATAGTATGTGACATGTTAAACTTAAACATGAAAGGAACTTTCTCAGGTGCAACTGACGAAGCACACATAGATGGTTGGTGACAGATTTTTACCCTGCTTGTGGTAGCTATCCAAGCGGACATTACAAATCAAATCAAAAATACTTTATTCAGTTTAGGCCCTAATAAGGCGCTTATGAACGTCAAAACACCGAGAAGAATCGGCAAGAAACTCGATCGGGTACATCTTTTTAACATATATATATATATATATTTCAAATACAATACGTTACAATACCGTTTTTAGTGGATGCACAGAGAGGAGTCAATTCCAGACGTCACCATCGTTCACGTATTGATCCACTCCATACTTTCCATCCTTTCGACACTAAAACCCGCTTGACATGGTGCTTAAATTTACAGTCCGGCAAATCGGTAATATGTTTTGGGACTTTATTGTAAAACCTAACACTATTACCTAAGAAACTATTACTGGTTTTGCTAAGTCTGAAACATGGGACGACTAGTTTATTACAGTTTCTAGTATTTAGATCATGCCGGTCCTTTACAAAATGCAGGTTTACAAAGTTTTTACGGACACACAATAAATTATCAAGAATGTATTGGGAAGGTAGAGTTAAGATATGCCATACCATGATGATATAGTCGCAAAACGATGTTTACCTTCATCTAAAGCTCACCAATTGATATATCGATCGACGCGGTTTTCAAACACTGTAGTAATGATTCAACAACACTAATTTCGATTATGTAAAGGTGCATTATCCTATTTTAAATAATCAAAGTGCGTCAATTTTGATCACAGAGTAATTCGTTTCTTTTCTTATTTACTTTAACTTGTTTGTTAAGATAAGGGTATAAACAGAAGTTTAATGAGGTGATAATTTAAATAAAGTAGCAAATGTAATATAAGAATATATTTTGCTTAGATAAGTTTGAAAATTAGCAGGAGTAATCGCGTATTTTTCACGTACCGCTATTAACACTGAACTAATCAACAGATACCTTGCGGGTTAAACATATAGCGTTGTTACATTATATGAGTCGTTACATTTAACCGTTCCTAATATTTTATTATACATAATTTTTCAACATCTTCAAATTTTGTATATGTAAAATATGAAGATCATAAAATTACTAAAAACCTTATGGACGGCAAAATTTGAACATCCTTCTCGGTGTATAACAACTGGAAATCTTTAAAAAAATATTTTTGCTTGTACTTTTTTTTCGAACTGACTACGCTATTGACCTAGCTGGGTCTTAAACGGCTTCACCGGACTACGATTAAACATGTTAAATGAACGATTGAAATTGGAGTTACCTCATATTGAAATTACACATATATTAATTTTTCAATAATCTGTAGCTATCTACAATCGAATTTAAAAAACCTTCAGCACGACGTTCGTATTGGTTAGATACTTAATATAACTCACTTTTAAACAGTATAAGTCGAATTTAAAAGAGCAACGAAAGGGGGAAAGTCAATTCTGTAATTTTAGTGAGTGTGAACGATTTTTAATTTCCATTTCCTTTTAGTTGTTACACGTACAAGAATTAACATTTTTAAATATTCCTCATTATCTAGAGCGATGTATATTATGTATAAAAATGTATACTGTAACGGAGAAAAGCAAAAACGGATATAAGGTGGCGGTGGCACATTCCTAAAGAGCCTCTCCCCGCTCAGCCTGCACCCGCGACCCTCGCAACGGCCCGCTCTAGGAATGCGTCTAACTGTACAACATAGAGCCTCCGTCACTCACCGTTAAACTCAACTATTCGTACGGTGCACCACAAAGTTACGGCTACTCTACTATATTGTGTAATACCGTCATAAAACTCGTAAGAATTAAATTAACAAATGCCATGCTTTTATAAAACGGATTTTCTTTAGAAAATCTGTATGGATCCATTTAAAATGGTAAATATACATTTGGCAGATTGGCTAGTCGTGAAATTTGACAAAATGCCACAACAGATATTTCAGTGTTAGGTGAGTAATGTTATTGAAATATTTATAAGTGTATATAAATATTAGATACATAGTTCGATAGCGTAGAATTAATGAAGCGCATCTGTCTTTCATTCGAGATACTAGGTTTTGATTCTCGATTAGACTGGAAATTGTAAGACTTTGTATATTCAAGATACACTTTTACCTTGTTTGCTTATTTTTGTTGTTGTTGTTCTATAGTACAAGAAATATATCGGGGTTATTTTACAGAAACAAAAAAACTATATATTAATACCCAATTTTTTATTTGTCGGTTTAACTTTAAGCAATTTAAATATACTAAGGTATAATAATATACATTGAGTAATTACCATTTCCTTACTAAATCTGAAAATGTATCTCAAGTAAAAATGTAAAACTTACTGTGGTGTAAATAAAAGGTCAAAAATCGAAGTAGTTAGAACGTTCAAATAAAGGAACTCATATGCGTTATTGACAAATTTAAGCCGCGGAGGTTATAATTTGGCGTTACTTAAACCACAAAATACGTGAACTCATTGATATACTTGAATGCGTTTATCACCAAGGCATGTAGAATGAAACGACGATCATTTTTATGTTCACATGTTAACTGAATTAAAACTTAATACGATATACGTAAATGAGTACGCGGAGAAATGTTTCCGTTTTATGCGTGTAACGGGATTTTCAAGCGCCATGCATGACAACTAAAAGTACTAATAGCGACGTAAACGGAAGCTTCGGGAATTCCTGTTAAAATGGTTAACATGCGCGGCGCAGTGGTAGCGGCGCGTCGGCTCCAACGCTTTGAGCTCGGTGAAAGCTGACTGTTGCAAGCGGAGCTGCGCACCCGAATACAGCGCTACCGATTTAACTTGGAACCATCATTATGAACAACGAGTCTTTAATCTGCTCTTTGCCTTTTTTATTCTGTAATCTTCAGTTGCACTCTAAAAATATTTTATCTATACATATAATAAAAAAAGTAAATCTGATGTGTCTATACGTTTTAGATTTTTGTAACAAAAAAATGTTGTGTCTTAGAGTAAGTAATAAATTACATTTCAGTTATTATAAGAAATATTTGCTTGTCTGTCTATCTGTCTGCCTGTTTGTTTGTTTAAACACGCATCACTGCTAAAGCACTGTGTTCATGATAAATCTCAAAATTTCAATAAAATCGTAAAGCATACCTTTCCCTCAAATTCAAATGAAGTTCATTCAAATTCAAACTTAATTTAAGTACGAGTGTACATTCAGATGACTTTATTTGTCACTGTTTTGTACATCAGCTTCCACGCGGACGAATTCGGGGGCACAGTTAGCAGTATGTATTCCTCTTTCACATATAGTAGCTGTATGTGCAGGAGACGCGATGTGGACTTGGAAAATTGAATGAATGGTTTTAGTAAAACTTAACATTTCCTCAAGACCTTACCTGCGATTACAGGGTTTAAATTATAATATATTTTTTTAGTGTTGAACAGGTAGACGCTTGGCCACAATCTCACCTGATGGTAAGTGACGATGAGGCCGACGATGTATCGCGCTTACTCACTAGATGCCTGTTCACTCTACTCTTGAAGACTTCCAAGTTATCAGATGACGGGAAGACAGATGCCGGGAGTGAATTCCACTCCTTAGCCATACGTATAATGGATGTGGAAGCAAATCGCTTCGTACGAATTAACATGGCGCGACGCGACGTTCTTAGTTATAGCTGCTATAATTTTGTTGACAGGCAAATTAGAGCCTTACCAGGATCAGACTGGGACAAAATATTAATTAGTTCTTCATCAATGATGACACCGTTTAGAAAATCCAGTTTTCCGTTAGGGATGAAATCCACGATCTATCTATCATATTGTCTTGTTTTCACTGTACATTCTTGTACACTGTACCTTAAGTCATACAGGCAAATTAGAGCCTTACCAGGATCAGACTACGAGAAAAGATTAATTAAATTAGCTCTTCACTTCAACTCTTCAATGATGACACCGTTTAGAAAATCCAGTTTTTCGTTAGCAATGAAATCCACGATATATCATATTGTCTTGTTTTCACTGAACATTCTTCTACTGTACCTTAAGTCGGTCAAATAAATCACAGATAACAATTAACATAATGACTTATTGTACTTAAATATCAAATGTATTATCATATATACCACATCAGTTATCATGATCATTCATCAATCATATATAGCATCATTTAGTAAAAGACCGGCATAATCTAAATACTAGAAACTATGACAAACTGGTCGTCCCATGTTTCAGTCTTAGCAAAACCAGTAATAGTGTTAGGTTTTACAATTAACTCCCAAAGCATGTTACCGATTTGCCGGACTGCAAGTTTAAGCGCCACGTTTAGCGTGTTTTGGCGTCAAAAGGCTAACTAACATATATACATGCTAAATTATAGAGTGGATCAATATGTGAACGATGGTGATGTGTGGAATTGACTCATCTCTGTGCATCCACTAAAAACGATTGTATGATGTATTGGGAATATACATGTTAAAAAGATGTACACGATCGAGTTTCTTGCCGTTTCTTCTCGATGACTGAGTTGTTTTCCGGACCGGTGGTAGTTTTGACTTTCATAAATGCCTTATTAGGACCTAAACTGAATAAAGTATTTTTGACTTGCTTTGAGTTAACAACAGGTGATAACTGTGGTCAAATGATAGCTTATACCTATTACTAAAAGAATATGCAGCTTATTTCATATTAAATTTATTATTCTATCACGGAGTCGTTGACTTAAGGAATTTTCTGCTCGTGCATTGATTTGCATTTGTTTCTAAAAACCTTTGTTAATAGAATAATTAATAGATTTTATGGGATATAATATATTACATGGGTTTTGGAGTGTCCTCGAAAACGAATATAAACTGTTGGAGTTTATTAGGTTTTATATTTATTTTTTATTGTTTCATAGTTGTCGCCCAAAAGCTCTTGTGTCAAAGGCATCTAGTCTTCGGCTTATAAAATAGTTAAAATCCTATATAAACTGCCATGCCATCTATTTTCACACATTTCACTCATTTATCAAAATGCTATTTAGTTTTAATTTAATTTCTTATAAATAGAGAATTTGACCACTGCTTTTCTTGTTTCTATTTTCAGAGCTTTCAGTTTTCCATAACTCTCATATTTAGACAGCTAAGCTAAAAATTAAAACTTTAAATAAAATTAGGCTATTTTTTTTCTTCTTTAATCATCTGAGTAGACGAGATCAACCAATCAGGACATTTTCTTTGATTGAAATACAAATAGATAAGCGCGTTTTTATTTACTTATTTAAAATAGATAAATAAAATACATCGACTCCTTGCGTGGATTGATAAATTAATGACTATTTTAATGTGAACTGTGCGATATCTAATAATCCCTGTATTGAAGTTAATACATAGATGGTCGTATAATTATAAGTTATGAGACTACTGTCGAAAGTCATAATACGGTCCATCGCTTCAAGTCATTAGAGCTGCGAAGGCGCGCGCAACCTATTATGTCAAACGATACCTATAGAAATTTTATAAGTGAATGGAGTAATGCTGACTTCGGATACATCCGAATTCCAATTACATCACAGACGAGTCCATTTCACTTTCCGACCTACCCGGAAGTGAATTCCTAAGCGCGAGCATACGGCTCAGTTCAATTTTATACAACGCAAGCAAATCTCTACCTTACGTGTATATACTGAAGAATTGCAGTCACGCTTCCCGAGATACACTAGATGGCACGCACGAAACGCCGAAGCGGATGTGAATGTTTCGACTTTGTAAATGAAAAGTAACTTCGTTACCCAGTAATAGAGTGTAAATTGAGTTGCTCACGCGAGAGATAGTCGCGAAAGTAGTGGCAACTTTCACGACACGATGGGGGCGCAAGAGGCGGCTATGTGGGGCCCTACTAACGGCCCATTGAGGTCACCGTGACCCACATACCGGAGCTCCATTCATGCCGCGGTACCGAGGTAGGTACGGCACGCATCCGCAGGACTTCAAGCCCGCACACTTGCAGTCGTTAGATACTGCGACACCGGGTCGCACTTTCGACCAATTGCACAATACCGTGTTAGTAGTTGTCGCAATCGATAGTGCGTGCTATAGCCCGAGGTCATACCATCATCACCACACTTGTTCAATTAGAGCCTTCGATATCATACGCAATCGATCGAATTATTCAACATTATAAGGATACAGAATGATTTATACATTAAAGTACATCAGAGGCTATCTATCTATCGTTATAACATAGCAAATATTCTGTAAAGGAAAAGCAAACAATATATAAATGATTATTTGATATAATATATTAATACGTGAAGCCTAAACTTTGTATCTCTGTTTAACGGAATTGGGCGAACGGATGAACGTGAAATTTGGCATAGTTAAAGTTTATATGGAGGAGAAGTGTAGAAAGCTATTTATTTTATATAAAATGCATTAGAAGTACATTAAATTAATTAAAATATGCATAACTCACACTACTGCTTCAATTTTACACAACATATACATACCCACATGTGAATAAAAAAGACATTTTGACATCTGTCAATAAAGGACTTCAAAAAAGGTTGTGAAGGAGGTTGCTATGCTCGACTGTATGTATTGTTTTACTCTTACGTTCCAATTACCCTTTTTCATTCTACATTCAACAATGATATTAACCCTAATAAAATTCAAACTTAAAAAAATCAATGAACTATGGTCGAATGTCGACCACTGGGCGCCCACTAGTGATTATAAATTCTCCAATAATTCTGAAAGTTCCGACAAACATATCGCTGTACAGTCTAAATAACTGATTTATTAATAACTTATTGCTTTAGCTACGTATTTCATTTAATATAATCATTTAAGTAATTATTACACCAAAAGCATGATAACAAACTGATATAGTATGACATAAAGTTAGTAGATGATAGTTATATAGTTACGTTAAATTTGTTGAGAATTTTAGTTATTTTATATCTTATCACAACGGAAGAAGGAAGACTTTCTAAACTGAATAATGAAAATTAGACATTGTTAATAGGTATACTGTTGAATTTAGTGTGTCATCGTAGACGGCAAGGAGAATACAAGGTGGTAGACGAATTGGCTGTATGAAGTGGTAGCGGAGTTGCGGTTGCGCTAGGTATCGCTCATGGCGAGGAGAGACGAGGAGGTGCGGCGGCAGGTCTGCGGGAGGGGGGGACAGGGGGCGCCGGTTGCCAGACAGCGGGGCTCCGCATGGGAGGCTAGCAGCAGCCTCTTGCATCGTTCGCTGTTCACCGTCGCGACAGCTTCACGCGAAGGTTGCTCCACTTTGATTAAAATTGCATATTAAGCAACGTTTATGTGACAGTTTGGCAACAGACGTCTTAAATAACCAAAGAGAATGTTATTTAAATTTTGGCGAGATCAATTTGAAAGCTTTGTGTAGACGAACGAAGCGATAAATTAAATTATAATATACATTTATGCATATTAACTTTTATTCGGAGAAAATATTAGAAAAATCATTACGTCATTTATCTTTTAAAATAACTGCTAAAGATTTGTATAGTTATATGTAATAATTTCTTTAAGGCAAAAAATACTAATTATATATACTTTTAAATTAAATTTCAAATGATTACCTATTCATTTTTTTTTCCATTCGGATATATTTTATTGTTTTACTACTAACTTTGTTTCATTGTCATTAAGTATAATATTAATCAGCAAATTATGTATTACTTCGCATTTATATGTACATAATTGTGTAAATAAAAAGGACTGCATTTGTGCATGCAGACTGTGTCTTGAGACGTTAGGTATGTTATGTGACGAAAATTACCAAAAATTTAATCAAATCTAACCATTGAATATACCTAGAAATCAATTTATATTAGGCAATTCGACCTTAATTCCTTTTTTTTATTTGAACGTTATTCAAATTCTTTATCATCACTAAACATCACACCAATAAACGTTACATATATATTTTGTTCATTATTGCTCGTAGTCCTGTGAAGCTGTTAAGGCCTTGCTAGGCCAATAGCGTAGTCAGTTCGAAAAAAATAATAATTATTGTTGTATTAAGTCATTAATTTTCGATTAATTATAGGGGACGGCTATTAATAACGTGAGAGAATTCGGGGGATGCGGCAAATAGCACTTAATTTTTTCGGGCAAAATATAATGTCAAATTTTGAGAAAATCAAATTAATGTATGTTAAAAGGTGGTTTCTACACTAAAATACACCGAAATGTAATTCTTCCATATATTAAAATCTATGAATAGATATAAATGATATAATATTGAAATTCGATGTAAAGATGATTATAATTGAATGTAGTAAAAGTAATAAACCATTTTTTTTAAATAAATTCAATGCATTTATACATCATCATATACCAAAGATATTAATTTAGGAAGATCTCGTGTGAGATGAGGGTAGGGGTTGACATAAATCTCACAACATCACAGCAGGCAGAGAGGGGGGTATAAAAAATCCTCAAAAATGTCACACGTAATTAATGGACGGCCCCATTATCTTAAATTCCTGAGTAATAGATATACTCAGAGCGGCCGCGACTGTATGACCAAAGACTATTTAACTTTGCATTTGAATGAAAGTGAACAGTTAATTCTTTATTTAATTTAATGTCAACACATCACTACATAAAACAAAGACCTCTGCCACGTCTGTCTGTCTGTTTGCGATAAACTCCAAAAACTACTAAACGGATTTCACCAGTAGATAAAGTGATTCATGAGGAAGGTTTAAGGTATATAATTTGTCAAGGTTTTTTTTTATTATAAGTCCGTGGGTTCGTAGTAATATATATAAATTTTGCATTCTTTTTCCATACGAACGTCAACTATGCCAAATATCGCATACTTCCGTAGCGCAATGTGCTTGAAAAAGGATGTAATTTTTTAATATATGGCATACAAGAATATATGAAACAAATTAAGCTTCTAATTCAGGTTTAAGAGATTTTCATTAATCTTTAAGTATAGTAGGTAGGTACGTGGTTTTACTTAGCAATCGAACTAAGTAATGTTAGTAAAAGTGAATGCAAATATATCTGTCTATTTACTCAAAATGACTGTAATATTATAATGAATCCTTTCTTACCATTACAGTTTTGTTATTTATCATATAGAGATATATCTATATAAATAATTAAAAAATTGAGCTGTCACGGGACGCCTGGCAGATGTGAAACGCGTGTGTAACGTAGTAAACAACAATGTATACACTGTAGGTATGCGAGCTCAGTGCGGCAAGAGAGATGGCGCACAGTTGCTTGTGCATGGCATCGCGTCGCCACGACCTGCATCGCCACGTCAACAATCAGATTTACCCTCGACTATAGATGTTTCACATCAAAAACAATTTTAGAATATATGTAAGTAAGTGCATGCATGACTTCGGAACCGCTGCACCTATTAGGTTAATTCTTTTTTGTTGTGTATGTAATTATTACGGCAAGGTTTGTATAAAACAAAAAAAGTTTAAAATATGGTATGAAAAGGTGAAAAAATTGGATTACAAGACTTAGAGATTACAAGAACATATGAGTGAGGCAGAAGACAGTAGAGATTTTCAAAACTATTGCCAGATTAACATTTAGTTGCTCAGTTGAATAATATAGAAAAAATAATAAAATCTCTAAAAAGATACATTTGTTAAGCGCTAAAAAATATTCGGTAAATGTTTACTATGACAATTATAGACAACGGACGAAATCTCAAGGAAGTTTTTTTTCTATTATATCATAGGAGGCAAACGAACAGGTGATTCGCTTGATGTTAAGTGATCACCACCGTCCATAGACACTTGCAACGCCAGAGGAGTTGATAGGAGAGGAGGAGATGTTAAGTGATCACCACCGTCCATAGACACTCGCAACGCCAGAGGAGTTGAGAGGAGAGGAGGAGAGGAGGAGGAGAGGAGGAGGAGGAGTTGGGTATCCGGCGCTCTCACTGACCGAACGAAACGCAACAATGCAAGCACTGTTTCTTCACGTCGGTTTTCTGTGGGTCTGCTGGTAGAATTCCGGGCGAGCCGACCCAGTCATGCTGAAACCAGTAATAGCTTCAGCGTGGCTCTACTACCTACAATTAGGAATAAGTTCATAAAAAATCGAAAATTAATATTTATGATGACGAAGAAGAATTCAAATCACGTTGAAGTTAACAACAACCTTAGTCATTAAGTAATAAAACAATTATGATACATTTTTCTTATTTAAAAAAAGGTAAAGAAAATCGATTATTTAATAAGGTATGAACATGAAAACAACGGACGTAATTTTTTGTCTTACTCTGCTGAACTGGTTTATAAATGAATGAATGTTGGATCAAATTTTCGTGTATGAAAAAAATGTTACTTCTAGACACCCAATCACAGCAATTCTTTCCATTGATTGGTCGTAGGAGAAGCTCATCAGATGATTTTGAAATTTTGAAATTCTCTAATTTCTTTTATTTATATCATGATATAACGAAGAGGCATGTGGTTCATCTGATGTTAAGGGGTTAATGCAACGTATAACTATGTATAAACGATATGAAAATAACCGTTTTCCTAAAGCCAATCATAAAAGGTCGTCACTCCTGACTGCTACGTTGTAATGTCTCGTGGGCCAATGCGTGTTACAAACATGTTAACGTGGTAACGTGTTCCTGCTTCGGGCCAGAATAGAGTGGCTGTGATATTGCCATATTAGAAACTTGGGCAGATTGTACCCACTCTTTAATCTAGACGCACACGATCAACTGGCCGATTATATTATCGTAAAACAGAAGTAATTGCTTTCCAAGAACACAAAGAAATAGTGGTACAGAGAATCGATTCCAAACGTATACAAGATAATCTAAAGTGAGCCAACGTAAAACTTAATAAACAAAATAAATATAATGATATTTAAATTAGCATTCTTAATTATAAGGCTTCAATAACTCAAATAAATATCTCCAATATCCAGTCCATTTTATAAACGCACCTATAACGGACCTAATTCTAATTATATGACATGTTGCCTACTCAAACAAGTATTTCATTCTAAAGCATGGGAGGCACGATTGGAATGCAATAGCCATTGAATGAGAGAGCAATTAAAAATCAACATTCGAAAGCGTAAAAGATTACACGAGAGCCGACGAATTCTTTGGGTTTGATCACTCCTGCTATGGCCATCGTCAATAGGGTAGGTAACCTACTATGGGAAAGAAAATAGGCATCAATAACTAATTTTAGGAATTATACCTTTTGGATATTCGCGTGAAAAGAATGAATTAAGAAAAAAAACTTTATAGAATTATGATGATAGATTTTAGGGTTTCACTACAGTCTAAACTGATGCTCAAATGACAATGTTGCCTAAGACGGTAATGACTCGGTGACATTTAAATACAGTTGCTGGAACATCTGTATAGGTTTAGCCCGGTGAAGTTGTAAAGGCATGTTATGCCAATAGTCATCTTGAAAAAATTTCTATAGGTGCTGGCCGACAGATTTGACAACTTGAGGGAGGTAGCTAGCCAGACGGACTTAAAATAAGCCCTACGACCGTGCCATGGTTTCATAACGATGCTTTCCTTTAACGAAAGCTCCGGTTCATTCGCAACGATGACCTAATTTTATGGGAGAAACTTAAAGCGATATATTTGGTCTTTACTTATGAATTTGCCGTTTTGTTTGAAAAAAGATTAACGAATTTTTTTCATGAATTTTTTATTTGTATTAATCGAAGTAATCACCCATGCAATCAATGCATCTTTGTCAAAGCAGTGGCAGTTTATTATTATTAGTAGATTTAAGAAGGGCTTCTTAAAGAAATCAGCTGGACGGGAGGCAAAAAATTCTTAAAGGCATTTTGTACTGCCTCTCGGGTATTGAATTTTTTTCCCGCCAAAGAGTTATCCAAATTCTGGAAAAAGTAGTAGTTTGTAGGCGCAAGGTCTGGTGAGTAGGGCGGATGACGGAGAACTTCCAATCCCAGTTCTTGCTACTTGGAGACCGTCTGCTGTGCAGTATGAGGTAGCGCGTTGTCGTGCAGGAGCAGCGGAGACGAGCGATTGACTAATGCTGGTTGGAGATGTGTCAGCTTCTCCATAATTGTGTTCAGTTCTTCACAGTACACATCTGCAGTAATGCTCACCCCGTTTGGTAAGAAGCTGTGATGAATCACACCGGCGCTAGACCACCAAACAGTGACCATCACTTTTCTAGGGGTAAGTTTTCGTTTAGGGCATTGTTTAGGTGCTGAACCAGGATCCAACCAACTTGCTGAGCGCTTGCGGTTATCAAACAGAATCCATTTTTCATCGCAGGTAACAATGCGGTTCAAAATTCCTTCATTTGTGTGTCTGTTGAGCAGTGCAAGACACGTCTCGACGCGTACTTCGCGCTGGCGATCATTGAGTTCGTGGGGCACCCATTTGTCAAGCTTTTTTACCTTGCCAATTTGACGCAAATGGACCAATATTGTTTTGACCCTAACGTCGAAAGCTGCTGCTAATTCAGCCGTAGATTGTGTATCATCAGCTTCCACAATCGCCTTTAATTCGTCATTGTCAACCAAAGTCTTTGGAGGACCGCGAGGTTCATTTTTCAGGTCGAAATTCCCAGAACGGAAGCGAACAAACCAATAACAGGTGGTGCGTTGCTTTGTAGTGTTAGCTCCGTAAACGTTGTTGATGTTGCGTGCCGCTTGTGCAGTGTTGCTGCCACGATGGTACTCATATTCGATTATTACTCGAATTTTTAACGTATCCATGATGACAAAAAGATTGAAATGTGAAAAAAATGTAACACTAATCAATAAACAAATGACTACTTTTGGAATAAGAACTCCATGTTTTTAAAATAAAATTAATTTGAAATTAGAATGCTCAGCCAAACAAAAATTATTTTGATTTGAAATGGCCAGTACTGCAGAACGGCAATTTCATAGGTAAAGACCTATTATTTTAGTCCTTCACATTTAATTTCAGAACAGAGGTCATGAAACCACTGATTATTTGACGATTGAAATTGATTGACGCGACATTGATTTGATGATAGTTATCATTTAATAAATAAGAATAAGTAACGTGTTGATGAAAGTAAGTTATGATTCATAACTATAAATATATATTTTTTTATATTATAGAGGACAAACGAACAGGCTGTTCACCTGATGATAAGTGATCACCGTCGTCCATAGACACTAGCAACATGGGGGAGTCACCAGTGCGTTGCCAGCCTGTGTTTGCGGGAGAGGGGTTGGGAAAATGGGGAGGAGGAGGAAGTGGTCCTCCGGCGCTCCGACTGAGCGAACGAAACGCAACAATGCAAGCAATGTTACTACACGTCGGTTTTCTGTGAGAGGGTGGTACTACCCCGGGCGAGCCGACCTATTCATGCTGAAACCAGTAATAGCTTCAGCGTGGCTCTACCACCTAATTATCTTACGAGAATAATCTTATTAACGATTTTATCCTGAGACTAATAAAGAAATTGTTATGATGCAGGAATCTGTAATTAGTTTGTTTATTTGAGGGTAGTTAGAACATCCACTTCAAATTTGCAAAATTAATATATCTTCTTCTTTCATTTATTCGTTTATTGAACAGAAATTAAATTTGAAGTCGTTAAAATTCTCTGGTAATTAGGATTAGTATAAACACTGTCTTCGTCACGATTGAGTTGTTTTCTGAATAGGCGTGGTGGTAGTTTTGACGTTCATAAGCAGGCGCTTATGCTTAACTGTTCTCCAAGCTACAGGGTATCACTAGAAGGTATTATAATTGTTTTAAAGGAAATAATAACAGTATCATTGTACTTTATGACGTTAATAAATAACAATTTACATTCACGTAAATTGTACTGTGTACCGAACAGATGTGAAATTCCCTTTGTCATCTTAAATTTCCCAAAGACAATAGTTAAACAATGTATTTTATTTCTAAAGTTCTAAATATCTATACTAATATTATAAAGAGTTAAGTTTGTGACGTTGTAGGGGGTAATCTCAGGAACTACTGGTTCGATTTGAAAAATTCTTTCAGAGTTATATAGCTATTTTATCGAGGAAGCTTATAAGTTATATATCATCACGCTAAGAGCAGTAAGAGCGGAGCACCAATGAAGAATGTTTCAAAATCGGGGTTTTTTCCCTCTTGAGAGCTACCGCTGCGTGCTAGCATTAGCCCAAAGTAACTATTCCACACGGCCGAAGTCGCGGACAGAGGCTAATATTTGATATATATATATGTGGATATTTTCTTACATGTAATTTTAATTTCTTGTAACATAAATCGTCTAAAGCAATCGGTTCCCGCGGCAGACAAAATGAAAGAGACAGACTTGATGGTTGTGATCTACAAATTTTCTTTAAAACAAATATTCGGAAAGTAAGATAATATGATACGTGTCAATTTTATACTTTTAACCTCATACATCAAGCAGAAACCTACAGTTTATATATTTATTATTTTAACTTTATTTTTGGCACCCTCAATACGTGATAATTTTAAAAGAACATCGCTGAAATATTCAGATATTTTTAATTTGATTTATTTCACCAATTGTTTATATTCTAATTTAAAACTTTAATCTAATTGAACCACTGGGATTAGAGCCGTAAAAATGGGTTCGTTTTATACTGTAGGAGAGAACAAAGGAAGGATTTTTGGAAATTCAACCTCCAAGTTGGTGAAAAAGGCTATGAAAATTTGTATCAAAATCTGTCATTTTCCGTTCAGTCAGTCAGTTATCTATACTTATACTTCTTTTTTTTTTCTCGAACTGGCTATGCTATTGTACTGGCAAGGTCTTTACAACTTCACCTTATCAATTTAGTGAGAATTAATATGACCGTAGGCGTTGGATATAAAATCCCAAAGTGGTTACTTTTATCATATACGATTACGCGCTATTACACTAGCACCAAAGAAAATACATAATGCACTAAGTGTAAAAACTACCATCATAATAACTAAATCAAACAATCAAAGCTTAACAGCGTTCAGAATTTGGTCGCTGTTGGTTATATATAGGTATATTATACTTTATTGATATAAAGTGAATTCTTGTTGTGATGTTCATATAGTAAAATAATGGTACTGGTTGTACGAGGAGAAGTGGAAGGCTCCAACAGACCGGTTCAGGTAAGTGGTACGTCAACCTCGGAACTGTTGCCAGCCATCACGACGGCTGCGGGAGGCCGCGCTGTCATAGTTAACCATCAACACGCCAAAACTAATGCCGGTCACAACGTACTTACCGATTTTATACGCTTATTTTGAGTTTGATTATTAATAATGTATAACAGAAGTCATCGTAACCAGACTGAACATGAAGATTTATAAGACCTAAAGTGATGGGTAGTATTATAAGAAAATATTAAATATTGGTAAAATATACAAGCTAATTTCCATAGAATTCGTTGGGCACCAAAAAGGTGGTAAAATTCAATCGAATCTAGGAAAAATTCCGCATCGAATGGTCAGTCCTTTGATGATACGATCAATATTTATCAATTTAGTGAGAATTAATATGACAGTAGACGTTGGATATAAAATCCCAAAGTGGTTACTTTTATCATATACGATTACGCGCTATCACACTCTCACCAAAGGAAATTCCTAATGACCTAAGGTTACTAAGCGTAAAAATTACCATTATAATAACTAAATGAAACAGTCAAAGCTTAACAACGTTCATAATTTGGTCGCTGTTGGTTATATATAAGTATATTGTACTTTATTGATATAAAGTGAATTCTTGTTGTGATGTTTATATAGTAAAAGAATGGTACTGGTTGTACGAGAAGAAGTGGAAGGCTCCAACAGACCGGTTCAGGTAAGTGGTACGTCAACCTCGGAACTGTTGCCAGCCATCACGACGGCTGCGGGAGGCCGCGCTGTCATAGTTAACCATCAACACGCCAAAACTAATGCCGGTCACAACGTACTTACCGATTTTATACGCTTATTTCGTGTTTGATGACTTGAGACACCCAAGCCAACCTCACCTGCACGTGGTGCAACCTGCTGAATAACGAACAAGGCAATAGCGAAAGCGGGGTGGTAGGGTTTTACAGCCTGACTGGGTCGCAACCACCATGTATATGGCGAAAAAGCCCGTCAAAGTGATTCGCTTCTGCGGGCCGCGTTTCGGGATCAGCCTGTGCATATCCAGCTATTCGCAGGCCGGCATGAAAACGGCGACCGGCGATGGATAGTGTGTCACTCGGTGGTCGCCGTTGTTTTTGGACTCTGCTGTGCTTACCATCAGGTAAAGTGCAGTCACTTTGCCGAGCTACAATTTAAAAAAAAGAATCTACGGTAAAATCAGCATGGAGTGGTCATAATTATATGCTGATACGTTCAGTAATTTTGACGTGATTGTATTTTCATATGACGGAACTGTTTTTTCATAATATATTTTATCTATACTAATATTATAAAACTCAAGAGATTGTTTGCTTGAACGCGTTAATCTCAGGAACTACTGGTCCGATTTGAAAAAGTCTTTCAGTGTTAGATAGCTCATTTAAAATAGCTCATTTATCGAGGAAGTCTATAGGCATATCATCAATCTATGATCAGCTAAGACCAATAGGAGCGAAGCACCGACGAAGAATGTTTTAAAATCGGGGTTAACGTACATATTATTTAAAAATATTATCACCTTCTACACGTAGTCGAATAGTAACTATTCCACGTGGGCAGAAGCTAGTATGAAATATAGTAAATCGCGATATGGCTGAATAGTTTAATAGGTGGTAGAGCCACGCTGAAATTATTACTGTTTTCAGCATGAATGGGTCGGCTTGACCGGGGTAGTACAACCCGACCCACAGAAACACCGACGTGAAGTAACATTGCTTGCATTGTCGTTTTTCGGTCGGTCAGAGAGAGCGCCGGAGGACCACCTCTCCCCTTCCTTCTCCTCCCCACTTTCCCAACCCCTCTCCTCCAAATACAGGCTGATAACGCACTGGCGACTCTCCCAGTGTTGCTAGTGTCTATGGAAGGCGATGATCACTTACCATCAGGTGACCAGCCTGTTCGTTGGCCCTCCTATATTATTAAAAAAAATCATCAGCTGAAATCATTCAGATATCAGCGTGGAATCACGGTATGTAGTTAAATTCGCGTACATTCACTAACTTAAATTTGTAATAATATCGCCCCACAGTTACCTCAGGAAACATGAGAAAACGAGAAAAATATTGACCCGTAAATATTTCATTTTTAGCCAAAAGTTATATAGTCTCTATGGTTTTTTGGTTATGAGCTCTTTCTTTATAATAAAAAAAGTTTTGTAGACGAATTTTTAACAAACATAATTTGTTAAATCGTATGATTGAATAGTAATGAAGAAATAAAGAAGCCATTGCTAGTTTTTTTTAATAACTTAATATATTGATATAATAAAAAAGTAAGTTGTATTAACTTCAGTGTGATGCGCTTTGCACTTGATATCGAAACTTACACCTGAAGCAAAAATTTCATTTCTCATATAAAACGATTCCAAAACTTTTCACGGGATATAGGATTCTCAAAACTTGTATAACATAAGTATTAATTATAATTTTAATAACGACGAATATTTAATTACGATTTATATGTTACCGGTGGTCCCGGCGGACGTTATCCCGCCCTGACAATTAAAAAACCTTGGCAAATTATATACCTAAATCTTCATCATGAATCACATTATCTACTGGTGAAAACCGCATGAAAATCCGTTCAGTAATTTTTGAGTTTATTGCGAACAGACAGACAGACAGACACGGTAGGGGACTTTGTTTTATACTACGTAATGATTTATGTAGAATACTGACAAAAGCTTATATCCGAATTATAAGTATAGTGAGTTTCGCTGTATTAAAAATGCAATTGGTTGGAAGGCACTATCGTAACTGTTCGTAAGTTGAGTACATCGAGATGATTGCCGGTGTTGTGCACGTCACGCGACCGCATTCCACAGCGCGAGCGCCTCCATTCATGCAGTTAGTACTACATACTACCTTTAGGTACTACCTATAGGTAAGGCTTATAATCCTGTACAGCGGACACCCAAGAACGTGTTAATAAATACCATTGATATTAACGCACATTCATGTTACATTAGCTGTGCCCGTGATTTCGTCCGTGTGAAACCTTATGTAAAAAAAAACAGCGATTAATAAAGTCATCTTAATGTATTAAGTCCATTTATTTATCAAGTTTTCTGTCGTACTTAAGTCGCGTCGTCATTAAAAATACAATAACTCTTGATGGACCGAACCGATTTTAACGAAACAAGAATTAAATGTTACTCGAAGAGATACTTTATGATTTTCTTTAAAATGTTTTACCATGAACGTAGTATTTTAGCAGTGATGCGTGTTCATACAAACAGACTGACAGACATTTCTATAATTGATTGAATTGTATTTTATTACTTATTCCTAGACACCGGCAACATTTTTTTTTACAATAATCTAAAAAATACAAACACGTTAGACTTACATTCTTATTATATGTATAGATAAGATTTATGATCAGTTAAGGATTGAGGCAAAAAAAATTAAAGTTACCGTATTGCTACATCCTGTTACAGCTTCCCAGAAAATTCAATTTATATTTTACTCTTAAAGTTATGTAAAGTAAACCTAATAATAAAATTGATATTATATATTTTAATATTTTACTCTTAACACTAAAACGAAGTCGCATACAATTCATAATACAAGAATAGAGCATTGTCCCCACGATTCAGCAACGCTTAGTCACATCCGCCTTTAAACATAGCACGTTACAACATCGAGATATCTATAGACCAAAGCGTAGGGAGCCACTTTTACCAGCGAACTTTCTCTGTGATTAGGATACAATAAAAATCAATTAGTAATGATTATTTTAGCGTACTACCTATGGTACTGAATTTCTTAAAGGAGCCGTGAAGAAGCATTTTTGCTGGCCAATATAACGACCATCGTTGTCTTTGGACAGTGTTTACATTCTCAGTCAATTCTCGTAAATTGTTGAGACATCTTAAGGTATATTTATGTGAGTAAAAATATAGAATAATAATTTGTAGGTCACACATAAACTTTTGTGTATCATTTTTGTTGCGTTCAGCGATTTTTTATTTTTTTATTGTAGCACGTAAAAATAACGGTAACGTATCTGACAATATGCATGGTGCAATCCAGAACCAGTGGCGACTAGTGAGAAATCGAGTTGCGTCGCTTTTATACCGGCCGGCAAGCATCTCTGCAACTGGATATATTGGTTAATGTTAAAACGTGACAAATTAAAAAAAAGAAGAGAGAGCGAGACAGAGAGAGAAAGAATGAATTAAAAGATACCCAACCGGGCATAGATCTATACTACCCGGTTGGTTATACTAAATGACCTGGAACGCGATACGCATGCAAAAATGGCTGTTATGGCGGTCGTGATCTAATCGAGCACAGATTCCTATTGACGACTGTCCTTTTTTTAAATAGGGTGGTAAACGTTCAAAAAGAGATTATCTCAAAACTTTTTACATCACCAATATGGTCGATAACAAAACTGACGATTTTCTTTCCGTGCCATGGTTCAAATTCAAATAATTAAAAAGATATATCAATTTAAAAATAGAATTTCAAATCAGCGGTTATCATAGCGACATCACAGACGGTAGTAATTATCTGTGTTACAAATTGCAGTATGAAAGAATGCGATGACTAGTATTGTTCTATAACATGATTTGGAATCTTGCCAAAAATGTCACAATAAGGAGAAAAATATAAACACGGTCGCATTTTAATCTGAGTACAATTTTAACTCTGGCATCGTTACACGCATATATATATACACGGAAAACAATATATTCGTAATTGAACGTAATACAAAATAAATCTAGAAATAGAGATTCGTAATACAAAACAATGCTTTATTGAAATTAACCTAATTTATGTATTAAAAGAAGCAGATAACCTCAAAGACAAAATACTTACCTAAAAATATTGGAATGATTTGTTGGATATCTTTTACATTAAGGAATTAAGTGTAGTTCGTATTTTCGTATACAGTAAAAGCTCTTTATTCGCGGGGTATATATATGTTCCGTAAATATGCCGCGAAAACAGACACCGTGAATAAGGAATGGTAATTTATATGGGATTTATAGGGGACACGTTCCTATGTGACAAAATAAAAACAAATATATAAAAAAACCAATTGAGTTCTTGACCATATTGATTAATTATTATCTTCAGGCTTAGGCAATGGTTTAAATAATTTTGTAATTTTTTCTTGCTTGGCAGTTTTTAAAAGTTCCTTCAATTCGGACTGATATTCAGCAGTGACATTAGCAATTTGCCTCTTAAAAAAACACTTGATTTCATAGACGCATCATTTTTTATAAAGAAATGACAAAGCTATTTTGCCATTCTTAAACCTTTACTAAAATTTTTCAAATTAAATGTCACGTTTCCAGTGATTGTTAAAGCATCTTCTTCAATTGGTTGTGAATTTAACATTACCTCTAAGTCGGTTTCAGTCAAATCTTTATCTTTATCTTTTTTTTTTTTTTATTTTAATCTGAGTACAATTTTAACTCTGGCATCGTTACACGCATATATATATACACGGAAAACAATATATTCGTAATTGAACGTAATACAAAATAAATCTAGAAATAGAGATTCGTAATACAAAACAATGCTTTATTATAATCCACAATATGCCGCGCCGGAGCGTCCATGGCCCGATGGATGTCCCAAATCTTTATCTTGCGGTTCAAGCAAACTCCTGAATATGACTTGATTCTATCTGTTCGAACCCATCTCGTCCCATTCCCTTTGCAATATCGGCAATGTTTGCAGTTATCATTTCAATTTGAACAAATTGCGTAGTTGTGTAATAAGATCTAATTTACTTTTTTATTAGCCCATTTGACGACGCGTTTACAAAGGATAACAAATCCTTCTTAAATACATATGTATCTACCGATTTACAGATTAGATTCGCGAATAAAGAAATCTTTAGCCGCGAATATAGGAATTGGGTCGCATTTTTTTTATCCGCTAATAGTGAAAACGCGAATGAAGGAAGCGCGAATAAGGAGCTTTTACTGTAGTTATATGAAATAATTTATTGAACCTCAATTAAGATATCATAAATATTCTTAAGTATTATAATTACATATTTCTCTTCCTATACGAGTACTTCGGTACTTTCTTTCTTTCTTCTTTCGCTACTTCGCGATTCTAATGCGTAAAATACTTTTGTAATTCTTGCATGAAGCTTCTGTTTTTTAATTTTAATTTAATTGGTTATTGTTTGTTGTATGGACGAGGGTGGCGTGTTCTTTTTTAACAAAACATCGACAAACATAAAGAGAAAAAAAAACGTGCGTGTATCAATGTACACACGTAAGAAGTGAAACTTCTTTATGACATCATTTTTCGAAAAATGATTTAATATAGTTACAACTTTACAGAAATTGGTTAAATAAAGCTAAATTAGATAAAGTTTAAGCAAAAGGCTTTTATTATTATAAACATGAATACAAATAATTCAATAATTATTTTACCTTCTTGTTACTAAGATTATAATAGCATTTCATCAATTATATTTCATTAATTATAATAGAATTATTACTATTATTGTTATCGTTATTATATATTTTTGAAATTAATGGCTTATGATAACTGAAATATATGGTTTAAATTCCACGGAATCTGATCATTGTGAGTGCACCTTTAGAAATAAACATGGCGCGTAACGGAAAAATGTACAGAAATTAAGATGGCGCGTAACCGAAAAACGTTACATACTAAAATTCCTTCCTACGTCGATAAAGAAGTTTCACTTCAAAAAAATCTTGCAGGATACTTATTATATACCAGGCCCTAACTAGATCGTGACTGCAAGATATTATATGCAAGATATTTCCATTTGCAAAATAATTCGTAAACTTTAACGGTGTTACTACAAAAAAGTTAAATACGTATTGGATATTTGCTTTGAAAAGGTTGCGAATTAAATGCACCGCGGTCGCTGAATGTTCGCAATCCTGCTCTTTTGTCCCGCTTTGGTTACGTTAGGTTAGATTTGCGAAAAAGGATAACGCTAACTTGCCTCGGGCGAGCGCGGTGTATTTATTTCGAAACCTTTTTAAAACAAGTATTTAATACGTATTTAACTTTTTTGTAATAACACCGTGACGGTTTAGAAGGTGAATCACGGATGCGGTTAAATTTGCATCTTAAGCCATAAAATTATAACGAAACATTAGTAGTACTTACCTTATTGTAATTAACATTAATTATTACTATATAAAGTGTATGTAATGTTTATATATACTGAAGTAAGCATGTATAATGTATATATATATTCTATTGTAAAATTGGCTCACATCCGTGACTTCGTCCGCATCGTTTATCTTAACAATGTAGCTTGTGGACAATGGGAAAGACTTACGTTTGCTTAATTTCTCCATGGCAATAAAAAACATCGCTGAAAGCGTAGCGCTTATAGAAACAGTAATTTCTTTAGACAAGAACCAAGTGTCTAAGAAGTGAAACAAATACACCTCTATTATCCCATAATTCTATAAATATAATAGCGGGCCCGGCGGCCATTATTCCGCCCTGATAATAATAAAAAAAATTGACAAGTTATATACGTAGACCTTCCCCACGAATCACTTTATCTACTGGTGAAAACCGGTTAAAAAACCGTTTAGTAGTTTTTGAGTTTATTGCAAACAGACAGACAGAGAGGACTTTGTCTTATAATATGTTTATTATATAGTTATATATATAGAGATATTGTCAATATGCAATTGGCGTATAACATGCTTAGTCTTAAATCAAATATCCCTATAATATAAATTTACTAACAAAAATTCACATCACTTTTTTTCATATTATCTGTAATTAGTACGTATATATATAAAATATTGACTGTAATTTATAGATAACTTTGTTCCTGGGTCCGTATGAATTTATTAGGTGTCGTAATTGTTATTTGTTGTAAGTATACATTATACTAGCTTCCGCCTGCGACTTCGTCCGCGTGGAAGTTATTGGGCTAAAGGTTACACGCAGCGGAAGCTCTCAAAAGAAAATAAAACTCGATTTTGAAACATTCTTAATTTTGCTGCTATTGGGTCTTAGCGTATATATAGCAAATAACCTTCCCCGATAAATGAGCCATCTAACACTGAAAGAATTATTCAAATCAGAGCAGTAGTTACTGAGATTAGAACGTTCAACCAAACAAACTCTTCTCCAGCTTTATAATATTACTATGGATAATAGTTGAGTTACAGCAAAATTAATATTATTTAAATGTAAAACGGTACTGAGGTTGATGTTCTGCATCGGAATCTAGTCGCGGGTTATTCTAAAATGAATAAGGACTAAAACCTTCTTCATGAAAAAACACATAAGTGTGCAAATTTTCATTGCAATCGATCAAACGGTGTTAGAGTTTTGAATCTCATTATATCTATTATATTACAAAGCAACATTTATTTATAGAGAATAAACGAGAAACTACGCTTAAATTCCTGCATCTTGAGATGTATTCATGATATTTAGCGTAATAAAGGGCATACCTGCCACGTCTAACCTCGACATATTTGCATATAAATGTTTATATGTATAGCTGACTATACTTAATATTGTAAAGAGGTAAAGTTCGTGAATTTGTGACGTTGTAGGTGGTAATCTCAAAAACTACTGGTCCGATTTGAAAAATTCTTTCAGTGTTATATAGATAATTTATCGAGGAAGGTTATAGGCTATCATCACGCTAAGACCAATTGGAGATGAGCACCAATGAAGAATGTTTCAAAATAGTTTTTTTTTCTCTTGAAAGCTTCCGCTGCGTGTTACCGTGAACGAAGTCGCGGGCAAAGGCTAGTGTTTAAATATAATAATACTCTTTGATCTGAACTATTGTATCGGAACTTAAAGCTTTTCTCTTTTTATAACGTTCTTCTAAGTTTTTATCTCATATAGGTATACATACACAAAAATATTAATACGTGAAGCGAAAACTATGTATCCCCTTTTAAGCGAATTGCGCGACCGGATGAACGTGAAATTTGGTATAGTTAAAGTTTTTATGGAAGAGAAGTGCATAAAGCTATTTTTATTATTACTATTATTTTTTTCGTCTCCTTTACTCTAATTACAATAATACTTAAAGTAACTCTTTCGCGCTATTTCATTCTTTATCTATTTATTCTTTCACTCCCATCGTGCTGTTCAATTGTCTCTCCATTCACTCTTACATTCCAATTACCTTTTTTCATTCTACATTCAATATTTTCAACATTACACGTTGAAATTAACTAGTCAAATTATAGGTTAATTTTACAATAAATAAATAATTCATTGATAAATAACATATCTTTAAAAATGTATGAAACTCCTGAAACAATTATTCTTCTCTTTGGCGTTATTGAATGTAAAAATGAATTATGGTCGAATTTCGACCATTAGTATATACAAAAATGATGTAATTCGCGAATCGTAAATAGTCGCATAGGTCGGTTAGAGTCTAACGCGCGAACGGTATTATACAGAGATATGCGAACGGCTCGGCGCCATTGCGGATTTCCTTCGACAAATGCAGCATTCCGCGCGAACCTTCGATGTTACTCAGCGTCGTACCGTGTCGATAATCACGCGAAGGTAATCGTTCGCATATTGAACAGGTGAGTTATGAATGGGACACGTCATTGCACCCACACGTTAACATCCTCGTACTGGCCCGTCACAAATAACAGGCAGATTTTTTTTTTCGTTTCCACGTTGATATTCAAAATAAGGATGTTAATAGAATATTACCATATGAACTATATATAGTACTAGAATAGTTACCTATTCATAAAATTCACATAGTATAATATATTATTAATGTAAACGATCTGTCAACCCCGGCTTTGTACGGGTGTACTTATGATGTATTAAAGAATGAAAGCAAATCTTCCCTTTACATTACCATTATGTACTGAAATAAAAATTGTAGCTGAACAACTCAACGTAAATCTGTCAATATTTTTGAAGATATCTCTGAAGATTCCTTCTCACTCACTCAGTTTTTATTTTGGCGACTGATATTTAATTATATATATAAACTAGCTGAACCCGCAGCCCCGCACGTGTTTTTTTAAATTGTATTAAAGAAATTTAAAATTCTGAGACCATATACAATTATAGAAATGCTCTTTAAAAACAATTATAAGTACGACACGCACGTCACTTACAAGTAACATGTAACGTGTACATTAGATATATAAACACAAACAGCGTGCCAAATGAGGTTTGTCATCAGCAACATATTTCGAACCTTAACCCGCAATATAACTCAGTGCTCACTTACACTGTATAAGGAATTAATGAAATAATAACTTACACTTTTTTTTTTTCTCGAACTGTCTACGTTATTGACCCTGCAGGGTCTTCACAGCTTCACCGGACTACTATTATATAACTTACACTTAATTTTTATTATATGTATAGATTACATACAGACACTTCATTTTTATTATATGTATAGATAGATTAGAGTTCACATTAATATTTGTAAGGGCTAATGGCACAGGTGTAGTAAGCTCTGCTACAGAGCCGAGAGAAGCCGGTTTTGATTCATAACTTATATTAAGCTCTTTACCTCCATAATATAAGCTATTATTAGTTTAGAATTTCATGATTATAATATGTGATATTTTTTTGAACCGAAACTATTTATGATGGGTTTCTGCGAATTCTTTTTCCTTCATCCTTCATTCGTCATTCGTCATTCCTCCATTCCTTCATCAAGTAAATAAAATTAAACGATGTTTTGTGAAGTTATCTTCTTATCTTCTAACAATTAAATATTTAGATGGGATGTGAACACAGGATCATTATTGTTAATACTCGATGTTAATCAAATACGTATTGTTATCAGTAATACCTATGAAGTACTCGTATTATAGTTTCGAAAATCACGTGTCCTTATGTTCTAAGCGAATTAAAGATAATTAGTTTAAGCTGAACTCCCTGAAATTATTACCCTTTTTGTTCGAACTGTCTATGCTATTGACCTAGTAAGGTCTTAGCAGCTTCCCCGGACTGCTAAGGCGAGCGCTTAAG
This sequence comes from Antheraea pernyi, assembly GCA_015888305.1. NCBI lineage: Eukaryota > Metazoa > Arthropoda > Insecta > Lepidoptera > Saturniidae > Antheraea > Antheraea pernyi. Next base: position 150,555 of record MU159406.1, on the reverse strand, counting down.
GCGCTCAGCCGATAAAAAATTATTACCCTTAGCAGTGCTACATTGTTGTGATTTGAAAACCAGCTTAGCGACGACGACAACTGTTTATGCGTATTTGTGACGGCTGTCCGAGTATTTTATAGCCTAAGTATTAGCGTACTGATTAAACTTACCAAGAACGGGACTGATAGAGAATCGGATGAACACTTGAATGTCATAAACTAGTGCTATTTCATCAACAATTCTCCTGATATTATTCTAGAAAGGATATAAATCAATGGGATTCATACCTTGACATATAAAAACCCAAGAAACACAGTCTCGAATAAAAGTAGCGCTCAAAACCGGCCGCAAAAACTCCCCAATATACGTAAATACGTGGGTTATAGTTATGCGATAAACTTATGATTTCGCAAATTCAGCCTTACGTGAATGATTTAAAGTTGTTTTAAAAAAGGACGCAAGCGACCCGCGAATATTTGAAATGAGAGTGTATAATCCAAAATTATGCACTCATTTTTGTGTGTCGTCTGAGAGACGTTAAGTGTGCATTTTGGGTTTTTGTATATCAATGTATTCATATAAATATTTGAAATAATTTCTTAAGACAAAGGAAAAGGTACTAACTTATAACTTATTTAATATAGTCAAATTAGTCAAAGTATAACTGACCACATCCTTATAAATAAAAAAATTGTGTGTGTCTACTTATATACACGCGTTAGAAGTTATACTTCTTTGGCGTAATAAGATAAAAATCTATTATTAATTTATTTATAAACTTATTACACATTAAATAAGAATGTGAAAATCTATTACTACCTTATTACAGCCTAAACTGAATAAAGTAATTTTTATTTGATTTGAGTACAAAGTACTAAGTGTACACCCTTGCAAAGTTATGGCGGTTGGCTAGTTTAAAATTTTTCATATTGGAACAAATAAAAAAAACTTTACTGCATAGGATTTAAAGTTGTTTTAAAAAAGGACGCAAGCGACGCGAGACTATTTGAAATGAGTGCATAATCCAAATTCGTATAGCGTAGTCAGTTCGAAAAAAAACTTACTGCATAGTATTCAGAACAATTACAGACCTAAACGATAAAACACAAGAGTGAGTATGCATATAGATATATGTATTTTATTATTTGTCCTTCACATTTCGACAAATAATACACTGCATTTTTAATGTTTACATCAAGAAAAATATCTCTCATATTGTTGACTACATTTTATAGTTTATTAATTGAATACTAAGAACTTGATTAAGCCCTTCGAGGCATTCTTGACTTAGTAATAATAGTTGTTTCAACAGGATAATCCGACTTGTATAAGTCTGTATAAACAGCTATGAGTCACGTTTGTTTACCTACGGCGCCAGTTCTTATTACATGCACATTTTTCCAAGTAAGGTATGAGCAAATGATATTAATATTCAGACTCGTTGGTGAGTAAATCTCACCAATTTTGAATCATTCCTTTTTTTTTTTTTTCTCGAACTGACTACGCTATTGACCAAGCAAGGTCTTAACAGCTTCACCGGACTACTAAGGCGAGCGCTTAAGGCACTCAGCCGATTTTACTTTGACAACTAGCTCAAGGGTGCGCGGCACACCTCGGCTTTGGCTGTTGCCTGATACAAGCGATTCGCGACCTATTCAACAGGATAATCCGACTTGTATAAGTCTGTTTAAACAGCTATGAGTCACGTTTGTTTACCTACGGCGCCAGTTCTTATTATATGCACATTTTTCCAAGTAAGGTATGAGTAAATGATATTAATATTCAGACTCGTTGGTGAGTAAATCTGACCAATTTTGAATCATTCCGTTACCGACCATGTTTGGTGTTATGAATGGATGATTTAATGTAGGTAGTTTTTGCTAAATATGTTCAAGTTCCCCGATATGTTTTCTTAGAAAAGAAACAAGGTGTAATTTGAGATATACAAATACTTTATGATAATTTAAATAAAATCATTTGTGCAATGCTATGAATGCAAAAGTATTGCTTAACGAGCTGTGCCCGCGACTCCGTTCGCGTGGAACCTAATTTAAAAAAAAAAACAATGACTGCATCTCAATATTGCTTAACGAGCTGTGCCCGCGACTCCGTTCGCGTGGAACCTAATTTAAAAAAAAAAACAGTGACTGTGTTAAATCCATTTACTTGTCTACTTTTCTCTCGTAAAGTCGCGTCCTCATTAAAATTACAATAACTTTTGATAGAATGAACCGATTTTAATATACTAAATGTTACTCGAGGATATGCTTTGAGGTTTTATCGTGAACGTAGTACTTTAGCAGTGACGCGTGTTAAAAAAAAACAGTCAGATAGACAGACAAAGATTTCTAAAAATGATTGAAATATATTTTATTACTTATTCCAATACATACAACCGGCAAACAATATTTTCCGAACTGACTACGCTATTACCCAGCTAGGTCTCAACAGTTCTTCACCGGGCTACTAAGGCGAGCGCTTAAGGCACTCAGCCGATTTTGTTTTGACAACTAGCTCAAGGGTGCACGGCACTTTTTCGCCATATACATGGTGGTTGCGACCCAGTCAGGCTGTAAAACCCTACCACCCCGCTATCGCCATTGCCTCGTTCGTTATTCAGCAGGGTGCACCACGCGCAGGTGAGGTTGGCTTGGGTGTCTCAAGTCTTAGATTGCCCGCGACTTTGCCCGCGTTAATCTACATTTGAGCTTAGCAAATAGTAATTTTCTTCTTGACGATAGGTACCTTATGTCCTTCCCTATACCTTTGACGACGTTTATGCAATATTTCAAGACAATCGGTTGAGTAATTAAGGAGTGAAAGCGAAACATTCGCATTTAAAATACTAGTTACGATCAGTCGATCATTTTTTTTTTCGAAATGACTATACGCTATTGACCCGAGAAGTATAGCTTCACGCAACTTTTTCTTGGGCGAACGCTTCAGGCGCTATATGGAAGCAAGCTCAAGGGCGCCAAAGTGACCGACCCTCGGCTTGAGCTTGTATTAGTATAATTCGATTAAACCGACAGGCCGCGTAGAGACATCATCATATGAATCATTTATTTTAAAAGTACGTTAATACATTTTTCTTAGTGTACGTCCAGAGTGGACGCTATAATCGAGTGTCGAGCGTAGCGTCGCGTACGGTTTTTTTTTTTCGAACTGACTACTCTATTACCCTGCTAGGTCTTAACAGTTCTTCACCGTGCTACTAAGGCGAGCGCTTAAGGCACTCAGCCGATTTTGTTTTGACAACTAGCTCAAGGGTGCACGGCACACCTCGGCTTTGGCTGTTGCCTGATACATGCAATTCGCGATCTATCTGAGCTAACCTAAGCTAAG
>MU159406.1:107936-146466 GCA_015888305.1 Antheraea pernyi | reverse complement strand
AGTTTTTTTTTTTTTTTTTTTTTCTTTTTCGAACTGACTATGCTATTGACCTGGCAAGGTCTTTACAGCTTCACCGGACTACCGCAATTCGCGATCTATCTGAGCTAACCTAAGCTAACTATTCATACATATATGAGTTGTGGAAACATATATGTATACCAATCATACATACCTCAACAACTCTTATATATATTTTGTATCGGAATCGCGTCCGGCGTTCGTTTCAAACGTATGCATTAATATGTGAGTGTCCCGAGTGGCACGCAAGCGTCGCTCTTGGACGCTGGACGCCCCGCTGGACGCACCGCAGAACGCAGATGCACACAGGCCGTACACTTAGTTTTATAAGCTTTCTTTCGAAAGGAAATATCAAACCAAATGATATAATATATATATACATCCCTACATCTAATTAAAACAATATAGGAAATAATAAGAACAACCGTGAAGGGAACCGCGGACACAGCTAGTTTTTTTTTAAATTTAAATCTTTCATAAACATTTACGTTACAAATGTCCGATTCGTTGAAATATTTCTTAACCTTAAACAGTTCTAAACATGTTTATTTATTGCTATCACGCGTATAATGTCATTCTGAGGTGTAACATATTACGTCATATTTTTAATATAATAGCGTTAATATTATATCTTACTAGCGGGCCCGACGGACGTCATTCTGCCCTGATAATTAAAAAAAACTTTCACAAATTGTATACCTAAACCTTCCTCATGAATCTATCTACTGGTGAAAACCGCATCAGAAAATCCGTTCAGTAGTTTTTGAGTTCATCGCGAACAGACAGACAGACGTGGCAGATAATTTTGCTGTTGATGCGGTTAATAGATAGATAGAGTGATTCACGGGGAAGGTTTAGGTATATAAATTGTCAGGATTTTTTGTAAACTGGTTGAAATATAACGATAAATGTTGAAAGTGACGGAAAAAGTCATGGCGCCTGGGAGCTTTCGTCGAAAACGTTGCCTTTTCCCTTTCGAGTTATAACAAAACGATTGAGATAATAAAAGACGCAGACGAAGTCACGGAAACCAGCTAGTCTATATATAAATGCATTAATCGATTTTCTTCCTTTTTCTTGTTTAATACAATCGATAGATACATATCATCTAATCTCTACTCTAATCTAATAATCTACAACATTCTTACTCACTTTAATACATTACTTTGATTAAAATTAAGGATACTCGGAAATCTACTAGCCATTTTTTGTAAAAATTAATTTATGTAATTTTTATCTTAGAGATCCTTCGAAGTTTTGCGAGAATTAATCTAATATAGATATATCTTCAATATTTGCTCACCATTCTATGGTATTCATTTAAGTAAACTCGCCAATGATGGTGATGTAATTGTAATAAAAAATAACGGAGTCGCGCCGAGCTGTGGAAATGGTTAGTATCTAATCATCATCTTCTTACCTTTATCCCACCTAAGTAGGATCGGTACAGTATCTTTTCTGTATCTTTTTCTTTTCTACTCTCCCTTGTCAGATGTCATCTTAGTATTCACACCTTTTATACATAATCCATTCACACCTTTTTCGGTCTTCCTCCACTCCTATATCCATCCAGTATCATACTCAAAACTTTTCTAATTACATGGTTTTCATGTTAAGTATCTAATATGTATAAAAAACACTCTTACCCTTCTACCCGAATACATGTATATTTTTGTATAATGAGGCCGGTATTGCAATATGTAAATTTCTGTAGTGGCGCCATTCGCTTAAAATAGATTTCAGTGAACTCCAGCCGAGTACAAAGCGAACTACCTTTTACATGAGGCGGAAGCTAGCGGCGGCGATGTCGGAAACCCTCGCCGGAAGATGCGCATCGACGATGCTCTAGATGCACTTTTACGATTTCCTGTGAGCCGCGTCGGGCGCCGGACGTTCGCTTTGCAAGCTAAATCCACACAGTCAATCATCATGGCTGTTTTACTGTTATCCTCTGTTTACTGTACTCTATACTATTTCGATTCACAAACAAATATTCAAACCTTCCTCAACGGAATAGACTATAAAACAATAAAGTAATCATAGCTAATAATGAATTTCATTCATCTGTCTGTAACTTCTCCATTTGGATGCATGGCTGCAATGAACCTAACTTCCTGGTTTAAATTTGCACTTTGTGTATCGTAATATGATTTGTAAACTATTTCACGAATGAAGATTATATAAAGACTTTATAACTATGCCAAGATATTCCGTTAATTATATTATTTAAGAAAACTAATGTGGGGACTTGTATAATTCGCTTTATTGTTATATGTTTTTACATTTGTCTTTTTATTTAGTTGCCTTCCTGTAAGCCTTCCTAAACCAATATAAAAATCAATACGGTGATCAAAAGTTACGCGTAAAATCACAAATATTTAGATTTTTTTTATTCATTATGTGATATAGACGTGCGACTAGGACTAACCGATATAATATTAGGTAAAGAAGTGGCCGAAATTGAGAAGCTCAAACTTAGAAAGCGGTCTTAGGCGGCAAACGAACAGGTGGGTCACCTGATGTTAAGTGGTCAACACCGTCCATAGACACTAGCAACACCAGGGGAGTCACAAGTGCGTTGCCAGCCTGTGTATGGGGGAAGGGAAAGGGGAAAGGAGGTGGGCCTCTGGCGCTCTCACTGACCGAACGAAACGCAACAATGCAAGCATAGTTACTTCACGTCGGTGTTCTGTGAGAGGGTGGTACTACCCCGGACGAGCCAACCCGTTCATGCAGAAACTAGTAATAGCTACAGCGTGGCTCTACCACCTTCAAAACTGCAACGGTCTGAATCTCAACTGCAACGTTGGGATCAGATGTAAAATTAGAAGTTGATTAAATACAAACGGGTAAATGTCCGTGTATTTCGAAAAATCTATGAATATAATATATTATATTGTAGCTGGATTTTTTTTGACACCCAATCAATATTAAATGGATTTAAAATATTTGATTACAACAATATGGTAAACTGTATGCTTGTTTCTTTGTCTACATGATTTGTTCTGTATACTTAGTAAATGTACTGGAAACTTGAGGGACGTCTGTAACAGCCACGAGTTATCTGTCATATTGAATCGAGCCGGTTCTAGGTACTTAGTAAGCACGTTTACAACCAAAGAATTTGTAAGATGTTCATTACTAGACCCGCGTCTATATGTTACACAAGTCGAGAGAGTATATTTAGTGGTGTGTAAGTGGTAGCAAGCCAAACGGGCATTTGAAAATATTTTACTATAGTGGACAATAATTTACCACGGAATTATGTTTAACAGAAATTATTTGAGTAATTACAAAGCACAAATTCCTTAATAAATTATATTTACATAGATACGCGGAAAGGAATTATAAAAGCGCCCTTCTCTAACGTAAATGCGAACGACTAAACCACCAATCAATATTCAAGGGAATACATGCATAGTGAACGAGCGTGCACGTGCATGGCTGGACATACAAGCACAAATATTCATGTTGAACATTGTACAACGATATCAATTACTAGGTTAAGACGCAGGCGCCGCATTACAACCTAACCCTGCGGATACGTTAGGCACGCATACGAACGAGTACGTGCGTCACGGTGCCACGAAGCCGCGCCTGCACCCGAGCGCCGATCTAATTGCCTATTACTGAACGGTCCGTGTTGCACTCGAGTAAACAATGCGAAATCATTGTACGTCAACTCAACTATATTGATGGTGATGGCAATTCTGTAAACTACACCGCGAACGCGTTTGACTTTTCGTTTTAATAATAGCTTAACTGTTAACAAGTAGGTACTTTATAGGGAAAATGAAGTCAACGGATACTTTAAAAATTGTTTAACTTTAAATATATTTCGAGATTTGATCTGAAACATCCATATTATATTGTATTTACATTATAAATTACATTTTGTTCCAGTTTGTATATTTTCTCTTAATCAATAAAAAAAAGTATAGTAAAATGTTACAGCATATTTCGAAAACTCTATTATTTTAATTTCTTTAAACCGTTCACGATATCTATTACATATTTGTAATGATGACGTCAAGTTATTCAAATTCGATGAGACATATCGAGTTGACATTCATCCTAACAAACTAAATCATAAGTTTCCTTATTCATTGCGCTTAAAAAAACAAAATACAGATCTAATATGATTCGAATATAAGGAAAACTGGTGGAAACAAAAAGAATTTTATTAAACTGTCAATTATATATTTAATTTTCTTACAGAACCGCACGGTGCGCTGCACTGTTCCGAAAGTAAATTCATTCAAACGAGACAAAAAAAAATGTCAATACACACCACGGAATAGTGTTTTAGAAAGTATCGCTTTAGTAAAGAATTCGTTATGAAATAGCATGAAAAGGTATTGTTTGTGGCGGCGGAGAAAAAAATGAAAAAGCAAACAGTTGCGCATTCCATTGGCTAGTACATTCCAATGGGGTCATGCACCACACGGCGCGCGCGTGCGTAAAAACAAGTGCAACGCTCCGACCGAGTCCACCCTGGTGCCTTCGCACATTTTACCTAAATGCATTAGCGAAACGTCATAACGCATTTCAATCTATCCGATTACGTAAGCGGGCGTACCGAAATGTATCAACCTCTTTAAATAAATACGCAACGGTAAAGCAGTTCAGTAGCTTTGACAATCGACTTTCGTTCTGTTCAACAGCTATAAAAGAGCTTTAGTGTTATCAAAAATGGAAGCAGTCCGTTGTTTCCATTCCATCGTCGAGTCCGATGCCTTTATTTATGTCTTTATATTAGTGATACTTCACGATTTTTACAGTATCTGTACTCAACTCAATATTTGTACACACTGTTTAATTTCTATCCAATTAAGTAATTTAGATCAAGTGACTAGTTATTATAATGGGTCCGTTTTTTCCATTCCATCGTCGAGTCCGATGCCTTTATTTATGTCTTTATATTAGTGATACTTCACGATTCTTACGGTATATCTGCACCCAACTCAATATTTGTACACGTTAGCATATAATATAAATCAGAACTGTCTTTACTTTACATCGTACCAATTCAATGAACATCTTAGAAGATACGACAGATTTAAAATTATGCGTAGGTATCAGAAAATGAAATATGTATGTAAAGTTTCTTACCAAGCTTCTATAATTTTGATAAACTATTAAGGCAACATATGTCCATAACACCCATACGAAGCCACATCAAGTCGCTAGTTATTATAATGAAAACCTAAAAACCTGCACAACCATTTCTTTTCCAATATATATTTACTCTGTTAAGTTCTGATTATGTACGCCGAAAATCAGTTTTCATTAAACAAAATTGTATTTTTCGATATTAAATAAAGTACCTGTAGGTATAAGATAGACGATGGAATGTTACATTTTAGTAATTAGAAGTGCATCCAATGTAAATAATCGCATGATCTTTCTATACCTAATAATATGTGATTCAAGAAATCTATACATAAATACGCAGAGACAAAGCAGTTGAGTACATCTTCCTCCTCTGTTTCTTAATCGATTTTGTTTAGTAGATATCGACTAGCTTGATACATAACAATAGAATCTTCTGGAAATCTTTCGTTTTTTCTTAGTACTGAAATTATGAAAATTTATGAACTATGGTGGAATTTCAATCACTGGCCAATCTTTACTTCATATAAATATGTGGACATAAAACAGTTCAATACAATTGACAACAACTCAAAACTCAACAACAAGAAACTCTTAATTTTCTTCTGTTTAGTAGCTATAGACGCCCTTTAGCGTTATCAATAAAAAAATTGGAGACAGTTTTTCCCCTTACCACTGACGAGTCGAAATCTTTATTTCACGATACTTACGTCTACGAATCTGTATCTTTGGCGAAAAACTAATAATATTGAAGTAAAAAAAAAAGGAATTATAGTCGAATTTCTGCCAATTCTGTACTTTTATTCATCTACTCTTCAAGTATTTGTTAATTTCTGCATATTGTAATTTGTAGTCATGCATATTTCTTACTGCTTATAACCAGCAGTAGAAAATATCGCAAGAGTATACGGTTACTTTGTACTGTTAACAACTTGTCGTTTTCAGATGTAGATTAGTTTTTTAGCATTCCATTGTGTAAGGAAAGCGGGAGAAGGTTTGGCGTGCGGCAGGCGGTAGGCCGATGGGTCGGAGGTAGGAATGCGACCGGACGCACACGGGCTCGCTACGTTACAGCCCGTCCCTCGCCTCATGCCCCACCGCGCCCTCCTATACTCGACACTTATATTACCTTTTGATCGTTTACATACATGTGGATTTTCAGCTCAAAGAAAATCTTGTGTACTTGGCCGCTTGACTGCTATTACATCGATTTTAATCGAATTTACTTTCCAATATATTACTGTTTTGACTCGATTACTATAAACAATTAGGTGATAAAATATAATATATATCGGCAAATCAAATAACCTTATACAACGCAACATACCATAACGATACGCGTATACAAATCTGGGAATAAATAACTGGTTTAAGAGTGCGTAGTGAGCACTGAAAACATACTATAGGGTCATTCATTAAGCGATTCCTATCTTGAAATTGAAATAAAACAAAGGGTGTGCGAAATATTATATCGAAATTTTGTACTCGTTTGAAAGACCTATCGATGTCATCACGTGTGGAATATAACATCGTGGAAATGCCCGCCACAGCTTCGCTGGGTAGCGCGTATCCGAAATGTCGAATTTTCCATGTCTCTGTCGCATAAATTAGGTTCAAGTTGACCAATGACATGAGCTATGATGGTTTTGAGGGCCGCTGTGGTTTGTGGTTTATTCGTATGTATCTACGACTTAAGAAAAGCCCACAAGAAAAAATTTAAACGGGCCATATTGCACGATCTTGGTGGCTAGTTCACATCACCTCCACGTGCGATGGCCATGCCCATAAATTGCTCTTGCAGAATGTGTTATGAGCTGTGTGCCCTTGTCCTGTTGAAACCACATGTCTTTGGTATCCATATTATCCAATTCAGGCCAAAAGAAGTTGGAAATCATCGATTTATAGTGCTCGCTGTTGACGGTGATGGACTGGCCAACGTTGTTCTCAAAGAAATATGGAACAATGACGCCGCCACCCTAGATTTGCTTGGGATGCTTTGGACACTCTAGGATCTCATGTAGATTGGTATCGTTCCGAATTCAACAATTTTCTTTCTTCACGTACCCATTCATACAGAAACAGGCATTATCGTTTAAGATGATTTTTTTAAGGCTCAGTTTCAAATCGTTCCAGGGCCCATTCAGTGAACACACGTCGTCTATGGTCGTTTACCTTTAGCTCTTGGGTCAGTTGAATTTCGTAAAGGGTGCAGACTCAGGTCACGGCGCGAGATTCGCCAAGTTGTAGTTTGTGAAAGACCTAGTTTTTGTGAGCGACGCGAAATTAGCTTCTTCGGAGTCTCATGCACACTCTCACGAATAGCGGCAACGTTTTCGGTAGATCTTGCGTTTTGTCAGCGTACGAGTGTTAGTCCATTGTTTACTGACCCGGTGGACTCAAATGTATGCACGTCACTGCGAATAGTCCTCGCGGTAGGACGGTTATGGCGATCGTAAAATGGGCGAAGCGCGCGGTAACATGACCGAACAGAACACCCATTTTGATAAAACTATTTTATAATTTGAACGTGTTCTTGAATGCTATATCCGTTCATATTGATTAGGCAAATCAGACTGAATAAATTACATCCAATTCGACAGATGTAGCTTCAACAACAGGGCCGCTATCAGCTGTAAAAGTTCGGAAATCCCTATTGAAAGACCCGTTATTCGAAATTATGAGCCCGCGATGTATTTAGTAATGAAAAGCAGACTGACGCCACTCGTAGGGTGGTAGTATGACTTTTCCTAGTCTTTATCTTGGTACTCGTCAACACTATGTTAAAATTATGTCGTAAAGGGTTTATAAATGTGTTCCAAAAGCTGTACATGCGAATAATTCCCGTTTATAAACTGAGCATGTTATCTTACTTATCATACGGTTATTTGGTATAAGGCTTGACCACAGATCAAACTGTGGTCTAACGCTAGCCTATTACACATTGCATATGTGATTTACTTATACACACTGAGATGGATCATTAACTTCATTAAAGTATTCTAGGGAAAGTTTTAGTATTGGTGATTATTTCTTGGTGTCAAATCAGATTCCTACAGGCAGAAGATTATATTCGAAGAATTTATTAACACATTAATTATAAATTAAATAATTGTAATTTGTTATGATAATATTATTTTTTTCAATTTACATTGATTCTTAGAACTGTTTAAGTTATACGTTAAATAGGTGTAATATAAAATCGAGTAAACGGCACCAAAGCCGTGAAAGGAACGAACGCCGAGCCGGCACATTCCTGAACGTCGAATCGTAAATTAAAGAAGCGCGAGCGGCGTCGGTGCCGGGAGGAGCGCTTGTTACGATATTTGAACAAATTCCCGCCGGTGTTAATCTGCATAATAACAGCGGCAGACACAAAGCGGTTGCCGTCTCCCATTATGCGCGGGCGCCATCCGCAGCCCGCGCGCCCTCGCCCGCGCTCCTGCCGCTGTACTCCACACCAGCCGACCCTAAAAGTGTTGCTATATACGATATAGCAAATCAATAGGAAACCATTCAGTCGAGATATCAAAATCAACTTTGTCAACGGACTATTTGTGACATTTAATTATAGTAAAACAGCGTGTTTCTAAAATGATCGAATTGTAAAAAAAGTTTGAGACTACTTTCTTATTGAATTTCGAAATGTCGAAGTATTCGTCTACACTTTCAATTACACACTTTTCGTGAGCATAGTGGTAAACATACTCTTTAAAGCGTTTTCAACTATGGGACATTGATTTCTTTCAGGATAATAATTTACCCAACTTCAGGGAACAACATACATAGCTATCAAGCTTACTAAATACGATGGATGATGAAGAAAGTCTATTTTCCAGCGGTGGCCAACGATTAAATAAGGCTGTACGATATTACATATCGTAACGTACGGTTTTTAAGAATATACATCTGCAGTAACTGTCGAGTCGTATGGTAGACAACTATCATGAATCACTCATACACTAGACCACAAAACAGTGACGATATAACCTTAGGACATTGCCTAGGTACTGATTCAGAAGACTTTCCAACAAATATGCGCTTATGATTATCGCAAAGAATCCATATTCGTCCTAAGTAAAAATAGGGTTCAAAATCATTTCGATTCTGTGTCTATTGAGCAACCTAAGACATACCACGACGCGTGCGTCGCGCTGACGATCATTTACTTCCCGTGGCATCCATTTGTCAAGGTATTTTACCTTGCCAATTTGACGCAAATAGATCGACATCGTTATGACGCTAATGTCGAAAATTGCTTCTAGCTCTGTCGTTTATTTGGAATCAACTTCTACAATCGCATTTGTTCGTCTTTGGCAATCATACTCACAGGGGAACGAGAAGGTACATTCTTCAGGGAGGTATAAAAGCTGTATCGTAGGATCATTCGTAATGTTAGCTCCGTATACATAATTTTTTTTTGCTTTAATTTGGGCTATGTCACATATCGACTATGAGGGCCCGTAAGCACATCATATAAATATTACATACTTGATATTGTGTGCCGTTTGCATAGTGTTGCAATCATGACCGATCTTATATTAAAAAATCACTCGTATTTGTTAAAGAAAGCTATTAAAAGTAATGAAAACCAAATACTAATCAACAAAAAAATCACTAAATTCGAAAATAGAATTCATCAATTTTAAAATATTTTTATTTAACACTAAATTCTCAACCAAGTCATGGGAAAATTAATTTGAAATAACCAATAGATACTATTAAAAAAAATACAGTCGAATTGATAACCTCCTATTTTTGAAGTCGGTTAAAAATGGACATTTAAAGGCCCATACTAAGAAATAATTTTGTAAAGTCGTTTCTATTTTGTGAATAAATTTTGTGCATGAGATGCAAAAATGGGATTTTATCTTAAATTTCTATTATTAAAAAAGAAAGTAATATTGAGTCATTGTTGACAAATGACAACGTCAATAATATTTGAATAAAAAAAAACCTACTGTATAATTATTTGTTTTTAGTATAATAATTTTTATTTCTGAAACGCTGCATCAAGAAATGAGACATCTTTAGATCTTATCACCTTCGTTGCAAAACGTTGAAAATATTTAATAAACTTCGTAACTTTTTTCATCGTTTTATAAGCTAGCCGTTCGAGAATAACTTCACCTGATAGGAAGTGACGCGTGTTTTGAAGTGATAACACGGTTAGCTTATAAAGGGAACTGACTCCAGGTGAACCTGTTGGCATAAGTCGTTGACTTGGCTTTAAACGTGGTAATTAGCCAGTGGTTAGAAAACGCAATGTATTTGACCTCACGTCGACTGACGCTTATCCCTTTCAGTAAGAGCTGATAATAATAACGCACTATCAGTATACTTTATTTTTTTTTTTTTTTTTATGTCATAGGTGGCAAACGAACAGGTGGGTCACCTGATTTTAAGTGATCACTACCGTCCATGGACACTAACAACACCAGAGGTGTCGCAAATGTGTTGCCACCCTTTGGGGGGAAGGGTTAGGGGAGGCAGAGTAGAGAGGAGAGGGGAGGGGAGGTCGGCCTCCGGCGCTCTCAGTGACCGAACGAAACGCAACAATGCAAGCACTGTTACTTCACGTCGGTTTTCTGTGAGAGGGTGGTACAACCCCGGGCGAGCAGACCCGTTCATCCTAAAACCAGTAATAGTTTCAGCGTGGCTCTACCACCATTGAAATAAATATTTACAATTCCCAGAAGTCTAGATAGGCAGACGCAAAGTCTAATAATTTATGCAATTCTAAACGCATCTGGTAACACTACATCCTCGCACCCTCGACACACACATGCACGATCACCCGCACTCAAGCACTACCATGTTAAATCGACCCGCCTTATCGCCTGCCATCGTAATGAACGCCTTCGAAACTTTCATAAGGATTATTTATGAAAAAAAAAATGCAGCCATGGATAACGTGTAATTTTGAATGTTCAAGAAAAATAATACTCGCAGTCAGCGCGGCCTTATCAAAAGTCGGTGGAACGCGCACGAACCCAGTGCATATTATCAGCGTCACACTGCTCCAGGTACTTTTTCACCAAATTACAGGAAGCAGGTTATTCGGAATGTCAAGGGGCGTAACTTTCCGTTTGTTATAATATGAGATAGTCTGCGTTGTTGTCGGTTTAGTAAAAAGCTCTGATCACACTGACTTTACGAATTTATTTATATTCTTGTTATCTTGTCCAGCCGTTGCGTGATACTCGGATACAGCATTGTTATGATAAAATGAGTAAGAAAGGAGAAGCAAACGATTGTCCAAGTCATGTTGGTGACTTTTGTGTAATTTACTCAATATTTCAAATGTAAATCGGCAAAATTTCTCCGGCGCTCTCACTGACCGAACGAAACGCAACAATGCAAGCACTGTTACTTCATGTCGGTGTTTCTGAGGGAGGGTGGTACTACCCCGGACGAAACGAGCCCATTCATGCTGAAACCAGTAATAGCTTCAACGTGGCTCTACCACCTACCAAATTTAACGTACCTAATTGTATTATTTTGACAAGTCAGCCAATTCTATGGTAATACGAAAGGATACGATCATACATTTTAAATATACATGATAATGCTACTTATGTCTGTATTACGTATTCGTCTCGAGGCGCTTCTGTATCATTATTCTATTACAATTTGCAGCAGTTAATCGGTATGAAAGTAATTAAGCAAACGTTGGCTCGTTAGTGCCGCAATTATTTATATAATGAGCAAGAGAACGATCTGCATAACAAGCAGGAAAGTCGAGAATAATAGTTTTATAGTGTGTTATTACAACTAGAAAATGATTATTTCGAACATTTTGCAAATAAGATCTTTACGAATATTAATTTGGCCTCGCTGACATTAGAGCTGTAATGTAACGATTGTTAGGACCCCAAATATATTCACATTTATGGAGAGAAAGCGGTCTATGAAGACTGGTCACTCCTTCACAGTTGAAGTAACACGCTGCCCAGCAGACGGTACGAATTTAGAGCTTTACGATATGCGAAAAGTATGAAATCGTAAACACTCTTGTTTAAGAGAACTATTTACACAGTAACTACAACAGTAATAGTTCGTCAGGTGGTAGGATATGGCGATTATGTATGACTTGACAACGAACACAATACAGCAAGCGTAACATAGTTGCAGGCTCAGAGGTGTCGCGTTCTGGGATCGATCGATGTCTTATATGTTGTAACTGAGTGAGGAGGACCTAAGACCGACAGTTATGAAAAGTCTGCACATGAAACTAACTTTTCTATAATTTATCCCCTATCGATGTTAGTCAGTCAGTCCAGTCGACATGACAGTCATGACTGACAATGGATAGTAGATCTCTCGATGATCACGACGTACTAATATTTGGATTGAACTGTAGTTACCATCAGATACGATGCCATCACGTTGTTTATTCTACAATAAACAAACATTTTATACGTAGTTAATTTTACTACAGTTACTTTTTCAATGTTATTATAAACAACATAGTTGCAGGCTCAGAGGTGTCGCGTTTTGGGATCGGTCGATGTCTTATATCTTGTAACTGAGTAAGGAGGACCTAAGACCGGCAGTTATGAAACGTCTGCACATGAAACTAACTTTTCTATAGTTTATCCCGGTATCGATGTTAGTCAGTCAGTCACTTACTTTTTTAACAGTCAGTTACGTTTTCAATGTTATCATAAATTAGTTAGCTGTCCGTCCCGGTTTCGCACGTTTGTACTAACGAAGAAAAATAGACCAAATCTTCGCTTTACAGGTACGAGTATGTAATGAAATAAAATGGGAACTGAACAATTGAACGTTAATCTCTCAATATTTTTGAAGATCTCTCTGTACTGTCTTGTGCCTCACTCACTCACTCAAATTTCTCTGTGGACATTGTTTAACTCAACATTTTCACTTTTCCCGTATCACTTTTTAATTATTGTATGTCCTGACAATTACGAACACAACAAAAAAAAAGTTTTAGCTAGATAGGTGCAGTCGTTCTGAGGTGATGGGCTTAGAATTGATTTTTATTTATATAGATTAACTGATTCGTACTATTTTGATTTTGATGGTCCTCGGGAATTATATGTCAGATATGGGTTAAAAGTCAATTCTGAGGTGATGGGCTTAGAATTGATTTTTATTTATATAGATTAACTGATTCGTACTATTTTGATGGTCCTCGGGAATTATATGTCAGATATGGGTTAAAGTCAAAATATAAACCCATTAACTGTCACGGTGGACGTTGTCCCGTCCTGATAATTAAAAATAACTTGAAGATGCTGTTGTTGATTTTTTTGTAGGCATTATCGCGCTCTACAACTTTTGTCTAGAACTCAATCATATATATATCTCTTATCGTTAAGGCAGCGTTCGTAAGAAACGTTTTCATTCAACCGTTTTTTCTCCGACTTATTTTGCAAATCCGACTACCAAAAAAAAAGTCTTTTAATTTTTCGGGTTAATATATAGCCTATGAAGTTAAGAAGAATATCCTATGCTAAGAAGTTCGTCTCTCTCACAAATAACGTGGCTTTCTATTGGTAAAACAATTTTCAAAATCGTTTTAGTAGATCCAGAGATGACCCCCTACAACGTCATAAACTCATAAACTTTACCTCTTTAAAATATTAGTGTGGAAGTATAGATAGATGACGTTGAAGGCGGAATTTCTGACGCCACTGATAAATTGCATTAAACAAACTAAGTATCATTCTTACGTCGAGCTAAAAAATGATCCCGAATATGATTGATAGCTTTATAAGTTTTAATAACTCTGGTATATGAGAGCTATGTAATGAAGATTACGTATAAATAAAGTATAAGATAGTGTTGAAGGGGTGAAGTTTTTGCATGAATCGACCATGTAGCAGGGGAGCTCAAGCGGGGATTTTGGGATTTACTCACACGCGTAAGGCAAAGTCAGTTAATTACATGCACAAAAGTGTGCATTCCACGCAGGAAAATAGAAGTCACATTTTTTTTTAATTTTGAAGGAAGTCATTCAAGGAACGCGGGAATAATATAATCTGCCGATTTCCACAAGCCGAAGTAGTTAAAATCATCAATAAAGTTATGGTGCGTGCAACTGAGAATTATGTATTTCCCATTTCGCACCCCTCTTCCTAGCATTTTTTAAAAATACATACATACATATATATCATATCATATTATACTAGCTGATTCCCGCGACTTAGTCTGAGTCGTTATTATTTCAATTTATTTGTTATATCTCAAAGGCAACCGTTAGGCATCGTTTTCGACGAAAGCTCGCAGGCGGCTTAACTTTTTCCGACACTTTCAACATTTATTGTTATATTTCAACCATTTTACAAAAAAATCTTGACAAATTATACACCTTAACCTTCTTCGTGAATCACTCTATCTATTAATGAACACCGCTTGAAAATTCCTTTAGTAGTTTTTGAGTTTATCGCGAATAGACAGACAGACAGACGCGGCGGAGGACTTTCTTATTTTTCTCGAACTGACTACGCTATTGACCTAGGAAGGTCTTAACAGCTTCACCGAACTACTGGGCGGAGGACTTTGTTGTATAATAATATGTAGTGATTATATACTATTTTCTGTTAATTGTGTTTATTATATACAGTCATTTAAAGAAAATTGTAATTTTTTCAAACCTTCAGATTAAGGAAATTCCTGCACATAATTGTCAGATTATGGGTCAGCACGACAAGGACATCAAACTGAACAGTGTGTATATTTTTATCTGACGCGCCCGAATATTTCAATACCAATATTTAAAAAATATATATATATATTTATATTTTTTCATTTTCAACCCTTACGTATAGCCACTTCCACCACGCAAACCGGTAAATTAATATTCCTCCGTTATCAGAAACACGTACAATAGTAATATCTGAATCGTCCCAGTGTTTCTTTGTAACTATATATTACATTTTTGAAAGACTGTACACGCTCAAAACAGTGAAACTTTTTTTCTCTTTAGCACCTATACTTTGCAATCCAAAAGGTACCCACGACGCTAATAATTCCTCATTCGGCGTTTTGGGCTCTCGTACTAATGGTTGATATTAATACCAAGATCATTTTGGCCATTAAACAACATTGCTCTATTACTGTATCGTGGCCTAAAGAGGTTGGAAATATTAACACACAGTATTGGCACAAAAAGTTTTTCAAATCAATTCTCATGAGGAACAATATATTCTTCACTCATCACCGTTAGGGATGTGATCTTATTTAAAGCTGGTTATAGATAGTTGTGACTATTTAACACGAGGCGGGCCGTTTTCAGCTAAAATATATGTTTAAATGTTATATCTGCAGTAAATACACGTGTTTCATAATAAAATCGTCTATTGACTTATACGAGTCAATGTATTGAAATAACTAATGATATAACAGTATTATTAACTTTGTGTACAACTTCTATATTATAAACTATCGTAATTTAATTAATCTCATAAGAAAACCACGAAAGATACCTTAAATATCGAAATAATAGGTATTGTAGTTTTTTTTTTTAGAAAAAGTAGGTGAGTCGGTGTACATTAGTGAGAGGTGCCAATATATAACGGTTATGAATATACTGCACCCACGCAACAGTGTAGACGACGCGACAAATCGTCAAGGTTGACTTCAATGATATATACCGCGCGCCGTTGGATTTTTCAGTGAAATAGTTAAATAATTTCACCGGGTGATTTCGGAGGCGGCGGTGACGGCAGCGTCTGCGCCGGCCGCCGGTCGATGCCCCCGCAGCGCCGCCACGCGATTTGTCTCCACTCGACCTAGTCAAACGCGTACCCACTACTAAATATCGATACCTATACCTACGTAATCACTTAGAACAAATAAAATCTAATAGCCCTTCAGTATATATTCCCTCACTAATATTTCGGTTGTAAATTGTATTGTAGCCTCAGTTTTACTTATAAATACGTCATGGTTACAGTAATAGCGCACATTGGAAATCATTGAAACATTAAACGTGTCGTAATGAAACGGCAAAATTAACTCTAGTGAGAAGTGAGATCAGTATGCCAAATACCTAAGTAGGCGTGTGACGACTCATGCCAAACATTTGATAAAACGAGGCGATACAATCCTCGCCGAGCGACGTTTCTCTTAAACGTTTCGAGTTTATAATTAAACAAAGCTAAACATGTATTTGTGACAACTATGACAAATGTGAGAAGGTAACGGCGCGGGTGGGTGGTCATTATGTTTTGATATTGATAAATTAGGGTTATGTTCGCGCAGGTAACTATTGTTAGCGTTGAGTAGCGGGTCCGATGCACAATCCGAGAGTCCATAGTACAAACGGCTAGTTGCATCCCGCTCGCGCCCGCATCTTATCAATGAAATGCCTGCGAAACCACAGCCGCCTTCATACCGACAACACAACCTCGCGTTCCTTGTTTTGACGTAACAAAATGGCGACCAACATATTATTTGCATGCGTAGTAAGTAATTCTATTCCTATATAAATTTGATATAATAATCCTATTTGTGGTTAATGCCCTAAAACGGAATTTCCAGTGGAATGTGACGTCATTCAGTCAAATTTCACTTTTATAATTTAATTTCTTCACAGAATAATGTATTAATATATAAATAGTTTACAGAATTACATTTTAGCCATGTAATTGCGATAAGACAGTTTTATCAAGCAATTCTATACCTTTTTTTTAGTATGACATTTCAAAATGCTCATAGTAGTGACATCTAGAAACACACTGTAATAATATTGTTAAACATATATGATTCTATAATTTTATCGTGTAGACCATAACCAACAGATGGAGTATAGTATGCACATAGAATCCGTTATAATATAAACGTTATCCGCTAGATGGCGCTGTACACAACGTTGCCACATACTCAAAATATTAATAAAGTCTTCAGTGCCAGAGATCCATACGGTGAGCTTACTTCTGCCATAATTACAGGTTTTGAACCCAACGTAATATTTAATTATTATTTGCATATAATATAGTATATATTTTAATTTACAAGACTTTATTTAGTGAGTGTATATTTTTCAGCTGAGCATATTTTTGTTTTTTTAAGGACCTACGGTGCGGTTTCACTAGCACAATGTAAGTAAAACACAACACTAGTAAGGCGTAAGGACCTACGGTGCGGTTTCACTAGCACAATGTACACACAACACTAGTAAGGCGACATGTACTCAATGAAAACAGTAGAGGAAGCCAGTGCTGACTTCAATGTCGAGAATTTTATAATTATCCTTTATTTTTATTTAAGCTCATTACATGCACGTAGCATTTCGTCAGATACTGTGCCGACAACGGAACCTATCAAAAATCGTCTATCTTATAGAAAGTTATAAGTTTATCACAACAAAAACCACAAGCAATTGAATATAAACTAGCTGATCCCAAAATATGACACAACAATAGTAATTCAGGCGAGTATACAAATGCCTTACCTCTAAAGCGAGTTCACTAACAACCGTCTTTTATTTCATGACTTCATACTTGTTTTACCTCAACATTTTCCGACCGTTTTTGTTTCCCCACGATATTTTGCTACATCTTCTGTAGTTGTATATTTCATGTTTGTTTTGTATTCAGCAAATTTAGAAGGTTTTTTATAATAGACTAGACTTCGTCCGCGTGGCATAGTTACATTGGGCTAACCCTAACTTAACTCGCGAATCTACCTTTCTCGCAGAAACTGTCATATTCATATGTATGTAAGGTTTTAATATTTATAAACTTTATAACAATAAAATATAGCCAATCCTGCAATAATGAAGTATTCATATGTATAATTTTCGTAAGTTTTTAGTATTTATAAACTTTATAACAATAAAATATAGCAAATCCCACAATAATGAAGTATTCATATGTATAATTTTCGTAAGTTTTTAGTATTTATAACCTTTATAACAATAAAATATAGCCAAGATCCTGCAAACATATTCTTAGTATCTTTATAAGAATAATTATTATTAAAGTACTATTCTTATGTACAGAGTTATTTATATTTATAAATAATTGAGATTATTATTAACCTTTGGCAATGTTGCTTAGTTTTTATCTTTCTTAAACAGTTTACGATAAAGTGAAATCGTTTTACCGGTAACATTAAATTACAGAGCATAACAAAAAATACAAAAGACTTGTTGCCTTGGATTCTATCTCGGCGGATTTATATGATATCAAGTAAACACTTAACAATGAATTTTCAGTAACAAAACAAACGAAATCAGAAAAAAGGTGTGGACCAAAAAACTACAGAACAAAAGTAAAACCTTTGCCAATATATTCCTGACAATATTGAATTGGCTCTGGTGATAATTTTAGATTATCTTCAATATTTATAATAATTAACATTTTAAGTTAGCTCTTTCGAACTCACTAAGCTAAAACCTCCAGACATCTGAGTTGGTATTACTACCAGAGGTTATAAGATTGAAGGAAACATGAGCCGTGTTATTACAAAAAAGTTAAATACGTATTAAATACTTGGTTTAAAAAGGTTTCGTAATAAATGCACCGCGCTCGCCCGAGGCAAGTTCGCGATATCCTTTTTTCACAAGTCTAACCTAACGTAACCAAAGCGAGACAAAAGAGCAAGATGGCGAAAATTCAGCGACCTCGGTGCATTTAATATGAGACTTTTTTAAATACAATACGTATGTAACTTTTTTGTAATAACACCGGAGAGGTCTCTTGGAGAGAATTCTTAATTGTTAGCAAAGCTAACAAATAAATATTTTACTTGAACCTTTATTAAGTAGAGAAGACATTTAATATCTACAACCTCACATTAACTTTTTTATGATAAAACAGTCCGCCAAAGTATTGAACGAGAACAGAGAATGTTTGAAATATATTTTCAAAATATTACCAAAGTATAAACAATTTTTATTTTACCTTCTTTATAAAGGCTTTTCTGCCACAGAACATATCAGCCCCATTGTTCCCCAATCTTCCTAGCTCTACCATGAGAGTCGCTGATGAGGTATCATTACCAGGTCATACAGCATCTTAGCTTCATCCGAACAGGGTTCAGCCAAGATGCTGTGACCTATGTTCTGGCAACTAAGTATAGACAAGTTAGAAGTCGGAATTTTCAACAACCCTCAAATTCAGACATTATTGAAAGATGGAAAGAACTTCATAAAAATTATGATTGATTCGGAAGGTGAAGCTTTGGAGGTTTTATGTTGGTGGTAGAAAAAATTTATAGGTAACCAACAATAAAGCATCAAAGTGAGGAGACGTTGTGCAATTATGTAGGGAAGCTTCAGGATTTTAGGAGCGACGCGTTTTCTAACAATCTATAAAATTACAATGAGAACGCTTTCACCAGGATCTAAGAGTACTGAAAATATCAGAGTCGATAAAAAATTACCGTTAGTACAAAGATATTGTTCTCCAAAAAGGTGCAGAGAAAAAGTTTATAAATGGTGTTTCTCTGAAGTGTAAATATAAGTTCTATTGTTTTATGCCCGGTTTCTGAGGTACTTTAACTGTAGTTTATCTGTTCAATAGCGTTATCGGTTCGATAACTTGTCAAATTGCGTTGCTGAACACACAATCATTCGATAAATGTCATAGTGAAACTCAACGGGCCATTTGACTGTTTATCTTATGGATAACTTTGTTGAGTCAATTGGTAGTTTAACCGAGTATCTCAGAAACCGGGCAGTAGTCCTCTTTTTACTTCTATGAAACACTATATTAAAATTATTATTAATATTTTTCATGAAAATAACTACAAAACATATCGGCTTACGACTGACGATGCGCAATTCTTCGTAGATGGTTTTTTTTTTTTATTTGATTGACCTATTGCCATTTTTTTAACATACAAGGAAACGGGCGGGAATCGGCTGGTATTTTTAATAAACATCTTATATTACATAATACTCTTTTCTTTCCTTTTTCATACTTACTACTTTTTTTATAGTATAACATAAAAATTCAAAGCCCATATACCAAAATCATTGATAAATCCATTAATTATGGATATAATATATATTCACTTATTTATTTGTTATATATTTATTACTTCACAGCACATTTAACACATATTACAGTTCGCTTATAGTGGACATAAATTTTGTACTGGTATATTCATCTAAGTGCATTCTAAGGTTAACTCTGTTGTGTGTGGTGTTTCTTGTGGGATATGTGTAATATGTGAGTGTATATAAAACACATATTATATGTTCCTGTTCGATATTCTATATATGACAATATTACTTTATTTTGGAGTTCAGTTTCTTAATAAAAATGTTACTGTTAGGCTGTAATAAATCAATAGACGGAACTTCGTATCATATGGATTAAAACATTTGTAAAATTGTAGTTATTTGCGTAGTTATGTTTAACCGGCTATGGTGCCGCGGGTTTCGACTCATTTTTGATTATTGGAAACCATTTTTTATATCAAGGACAACAAAACCACTGACGACGGGTGTTATTGATGCACTCATAATAGACAATCATAAATTGACTAACCTTGAAGTATGGAATGTGGCTTTATCAGATGTGCCGGCTGCTCCGAAGGAGACACCCACTGCTAAGCCTTCAGGAATATTGTGGACAGTGATAGCGACCACCAGCAGCATGATTCGCTTCCACTGCGACTGTCTCGCTTCTAGAGCTCGCGCCAAACTGTCACGGTGATCGAGGTCACCATTCTCGCCAGCTTTCTGAAATATATAAATTTAATTTAGTATAAACTTATAAAGTCACCAGCGTTTTTGATTGGAATGGATTTACCGGAGAGGAATGTCAATTCCCTTGTCCCTCCCTTGACGGGCCTACCATCGTGATCCTCAGACTGCAGTCGGAGTCCCTTTAGGATAGGCCAAAACCTGCCAGGGAAGCAGACGTGTAGTATGGCAGTGTCTGCTCCTCTGACCAAAAGGTATAATAAGACACCATGGGGTTTTAGTCCGTGCAAATCGGATATAACCCATCCTCAGCTGCCCGGCGGGATGGGTAGCCGTTAGGGATTTCGTCATGTAACCCCGGCATGTACCGTCGAGATTTTCGAAGTTCCCGTACTCATTTAAATTGGTAACAACACTATCGGCTGACGGTGAAGGGAAACATCGTGAGGAAACCCAAATCTGAGGAATGTTCTTCTAGCACTATGTATGTGGGAAAATATAGAACTGTGGATTATTCGGAGCTTGAAATCGCCAATACGTTGCGCGGGATGCGTGGTGATTCGCATATGGGTGGGCTCATAACTCGCTCATAACTTAATTCGGGAAGCGGTCTATGGTTTTGCAGGTCTCTTACAGGCTGATATAAAAATAATATACCCATAATTTTTTAACTTATAATTATACCTTTCTCTAAATACTATTACAGACAAAACATTGTTTATTTATTTATATAAGTAATTTTTTTTTGTCTGTAATTTCGTTTTTTTTTTGATAATTTTTGTAATCCTCATAAAGGTCATTCTTATCATGAATATGACATAAAAGAAAACGTCTACCTGTCTTCTGCCTCTTCGTATGCCCGGATATAAAAGGCTCGACAATTTTTGATAAATATTTTACACCAGAATTATGTAATTTCTATAAAACTATCAATAAGATTTTTAGAAATCATAGAATAGAATAAAATATAAATATTTTCATGAAATAAAACAATGCGTCGAAAATAATCATTTCATTACATAGTATAAAACAAAGTCCCCTACCGCGTCTGTCTGTCTGTCTGTTCGTGATAAACTCAAAAACTACCGAACAGATTGTCATGCGGGTTTCACCGGTCGATAGGGTGATTCATGAGGAACGTTTTAGTATATAATTTGTCAAGGATTTTTTCATACTCAGGGCGGGACGTCTGCCGGGCCCGCTAGTAATTGAATAAAAACGATTCACAATATATGGATATAGCTAGTGTATCATGTTCTTAAAATTCAGTTACATCACCCTTAGTAGGTTCAAATGAATCCGAGTATACTGATCATATCTTTTAGGAAAACGCACCGTTATAAGGTATTATTTAATGTCGCCTGAGAAAAAAAAATTAAAAGTTACAAATATGTGGTCAAGCATTAATGTTCTGGTGATTACACTTGAAAGCGAACTTTGTTACAGGAATCTTGGCGTGTTATCTTCGGCCATTGTGATAAAATAACATTAAAATATAGCATATTTAATATTACTTTCATAACATATAAAATTACGAATAACATTATAAAATTCTACGTAGTCAATATACATAAAAGAGCTATATTTTTTCGTATTGTATTTTATTATTATACACAGTATTATACACTAAAAGTTATAAGATAATTATCCAAATATATAATTTTTTTTTGTGATAATTAACAATATGTAATTTTACCTTTATGTAATCATTGTGTTGGTGAGCTATATATATATATATAAAAGAAACAAATAAACTAAATATATAATATGTACACATCTTTGTGACGGTTACAAATTTTAACACAATTTAGGACATATGAATATATCTAAATTAGGATATATCTCTGTATTTTTAATTAATAAATTGAACAAATTGGTCTCATCAATGTGATGATTGATCTAATGCGCAGCATTTCAAAGTAATGCAATGTAATAACGTAGCTTTGTAAATTATGTATTGTATATAGGCAGTACTGGATTATATAATATACCTATGAGCTGATATTTTAAATTGTTGTGTAAGTTCGTTCGTGTGTTTGAAATTTCGTCTATGTGTTTATGTATACAGCAGGTTTTGTTAAAAAATCTGCGCTGCAATTCTTGCACTTGCAAACCTGTAGCCTTATTATTTCACTTGAATTATTTGCTTGTGAATAAATACATGTGTATGTGTCGAATAAAATATGTATCGTTCTTTCTTTCTACCTCCTACAAGGTAACATAAACTCCATCTATTTTCTATGAAGTTTCATGAAGTATACAAAAAGGCTTCATACTTTTATACGAATACTTAAATAGCGTATGCTATTCCACGCCAAATCGACCACTTTTACACCAACCACTTTCGATTTTTCTCAAACTTTTCTGATTTTCTACACTATTGAAAACATTTTTCAGAACTTTTCAAAGTTTTTATCCCAACAAAAAAAAGTTGAATCAAAGAAAGGACTGTTCTTTTCATATATATGTAGTTAATTAATCTATTGTGATGTTCTAAAATATGTTTTTGATAGGGTAGCAAGAGATAGATAAGTTTGAGAAAAATCGAACCGAGACGGGACCAAAAGTAATCGATTTGGTATGGAAAGTTGAAAATACATGTTACCATAGAAGTATAAGAATTGACAACGATGATAATCTAGATAACATTATTATGGCTCATAAGGTCGGAAGCCTAGTATTTGAGGCAAAAGTTTGCGGGTTCATAATTAAGAAGACATGGTCGACGCTTGTGTGATTAGCGGAATTAGTGGTGTAGTATCTTGATATTAAATATCTATCTATGTATAGTAGCTGTTACATTAGAATAGATTACTGAATATTTTGGAGGTTATATTAAAAAAAAAGTTAGAGAACACTAACCAGTGAGTGTTGTGAATGGTGGAGGCCACGCCGTCGCTGTGCTGTGTGCTGGTTTGAAATACAGTCGGCGAAATCTGCTGGCTGTGTCGATTCCATCGTCACCACGCTCATAGGGTTTGATGCCCGCCTATTTAGCGCTGTCATCATTTCCAAGTCTTCTAGTTTCTCTTTCGAATCTTTGCTTTTAGTTATCGCTGCAAATAAAATAAAAGATAGCAATAAATGAAAAAGAATAATAAATAAACTAAACAAAAATAATAAAATAACACAAAGTATAATTATTCTATAATATTTTGGCTGTTTCACATTTTATTTTATGATTTTTAAAGGAAAATTCTAATACTAAATCAATGTTTAAAATCGTGGGTTTCTATTATCGAGTTCACTTGCTGGTTAACAATTATTTTTATCGTATCATTAAATCGTCTTCGTCAGCATGGCCACGTTGGCAACAAAAGTAATTTTAGAATAAGAATAAGGTGGTGCGAACACCGTATATGTATCGCGTCATTCTATATGAAATCATTAAATAATAAAAAAAAGCAAAGATTTTTTCGAAGGCTTTGCCTGAACGAGTTTATTTAAGTTTTTTCCCTCATAATACTTATATACACTTTATATCTACTGTCGAATATTACACGCTGGGTACAATCAAGAAAAAAAAATCAGTAAAATACGTGATTTAGAATACCCTTTTCTTCTTTCGAGATGTATTTCTCAAAATAGGTACTTATAATCTTTCATCTTTAAATGCCACCGGACATGAGGGCGAGAGATATATTATTATCGAGGGTAGTTTGTTTATATTTAACATCACAATTAACTAAAATCGCTCTTTCGTAAAAACGGTGAGGCAGTTTGCATAAACACGTCATTTAAATCTCCATAATTTAAATAGATAAACAAATCTTGTGTTTGTTGGTTTCATTATTCGGAATTTACGTCTAATTTATTAAAAATATGATCCTATGATCTAAATATATTATTACATGGCTATACCGTTTAAAAATTATTATTTATTTGTTTTTATGTTTTAACTTGTCATGAATTGCAGTTTCAAAGTAGAAGTTTTGGACTTGATATATAATGGCAAAACGTTAATAACGTAGCCAAATTTATATACCTTTTTCTTTGTACAGATTTTTATTCTTTTTTTTATTGTACCACGGCAAAATGACTGTACTATGCCTGATGGTAAGCACAGTACAATCCAAAAACAATTGCGACCACCGAGTGGCACACTATCCATCGCCGGTCGCCACTGTCATACCTCCCTGCAAAAAGCTGGATATGCACAAGCTGATCCCGAAACGGAACCAGCAGAAGCGAATCACTATTACGGGCATTTTCGCCATATACATGGTGGTTGCGACCCAGTCAGGCTGTAAAACCCTACCACCTCGCATTCTAATGAATATATCAAGGTTCAATACACTACATAATATCAATTTGAAATACTAAGTAACTAATAAGTCATTGACAGTATTTACACATTAATTGATTAACGCCACAGCGTTCGCAGTCGATAAACGCCAACTATCTACTTACTATGAAATGGAATATTGAAAATATAAAATATAGCACTAGACAATAAATTATACGACATTAAAAAAACAAAGCAATTATTATGGCTCCGAAATTCTCTATTCATACAAATTTGCAAACTATACTACATAACAATTAACATAAATAAGTGCTGAGATGAGGAATTCTTTGATGTTTACATTTATATGGTACGATTGTTCGAAAAAAAATGCATTTCAGTAATCCGCCAACAGTACATTATAAACACCTGTGCAAATGATACCCACAATAAATATTAACAATGCTCTATAATGTTAGCTCTAAAAACAATTATTTATATTAATACTGTTTTCGTACGAAACGTGCTGGAAAATATATTATTCTTCTATCATTGTAATGACATTGGCTTAGTACTGGATTAAGGTTTGCACACTAATCGTAGTGGCAAACTTAAGATTGCCGCGTTACAGGATCAGACATCATATCTATATATTAATAAGTGAAGCGAAATGGTTGTACCCTTCTTTAAGCGAATTGCGCTAAAGGATGAACGTAGTTTAGTTAAAGTTTATATGGAGGAGAAGTGCATAAACATATTTTTTTACTAGGCCCCCCTCGGCAGCAGCTCAAGCCTAGGTCCGTTCCCTCGGCGTGGAGCCCTTGAGTACGCTGCTCGCGCGATACAGTGACACAAAATCTTACATCACTGCGACAACATTACACATATCACCTCCACACACGTGCACACATACACGCTTACACATGCAGGTGGAAGGGTTTTATTTTTTCCCCTTATCAAACTGAAATAGTTTAGAATATTATCCGATACGAAATATATATAAGAGTTGTTGAGGTATGTATGCTTGGTACACATATATGTTTCAACAACTCATATATGTATGAATAGTTAGCTTAGCTTAGGTTAGCTCAGATAGGTCCCGAATTGCATGTATCAGGCAACAGCCAAAGCCGAGGTGTGCCGTGCACCCTTGAGCTAGTTGTCAAAATAAAATCGGCTGAGTGCCTTAAGCGCTCGCCTTAGTAGTCCGGTGAAGCTGTTAAGACCTTGCTTGGTCAATAACGTAGTCAGTTCGAGAAAAAAAAAGTTGTACCCTTTTTAAGTGAATTGCGTGAAAGGATGAACGTAGTTTAGTTAAAGTTTATATGGAGAAGTGCATAAACATATTTTTTTATATAAAATGTATTACAAATACATCTAATTAATTAAAATAAACATTATACACACTACTCCTTGAAAGACACAGAACATGCAAATTAAAAAGATGTTTCGCCATCATTAATTTTACTCTTATGTTCCAATTACCTTTTTTCATCCTACATTCAATATTTTTAACATGACTTACATGCCCGTTGAAATTAACAGGTCAAATTGTAAGTTAATTTTATAATGTATAAAATGTAAATTCATAATATACATTAATAATTAATTTATAAATCATTTATCTTTGTAAATTTATGAAACCATTGAAATAATTAATATTTTCTTTGGTCTTATTGAATGTCAAAATGAATTATGATCGATTTCGACCTCTAGGCGACCACTAATATTCAATAACTAGGAGTGAAGTCAGTGTGTTTGTACCCGAATTGATTGCTACCACCACTATCGTGATAATAAACTTGTTAGTGACCGTTCTTTAGTTTGCGACGTTTCGGGATCTAGTCCGGTGAAGCTGTTAAGACCTTGCTAGGTTAATAACGTAGTCAGTTCGAGAAAAAAAAGGGACGTTTCGGGATCAGTTGGTGTCATACTGCCGCAATGTGTTAACCCAGTTTGTGCGTTTGGGTTGCACATCGCTTGGTGGCCGCCGTTCGTTGAAGTGAATACTCCTTTAGCCCCAATAAAATCATAATAATAAACAAATATACGTTACTTACATGATATTTTGACAAAACAAATGGCACGATAACGCACACATACGTAAAGTAATATTGCAACGCTACACTGTCTTAGATAACACGTGGAAGTAAGATGGCATATTCTCAATATCGGTGGTGAAAAAGAAACAGTTATATGTTGCTTAGATACGGGCGGATTGACGGGGGGCAGCCGTCAAAAATAAGCTAGGCGCTTTATATGACGTTTCTACAACTTTTTAGTTACAATGTCATTGTTTAGCTCAGTTGAAACTCGATGAAACGAAAAATTTACATTAGAAAGAAACAAACACATACATACAGAGGACTTAACGTGCGAAATAATTAAATAGAATATATTATATGGTGTTTTTATATTCGCGATCTTCTCATTGTATATTTATTGCACTACCAAATAATTATTGCACTGGTCCGAACGTTGTACGTGTGAATTTTGTATGTTGTGTGTACGCTTGTGTAGTATGCCTGTGCATTACGAAGCCTTAGAAAAAAGGCTCACAACCAGCGAGGTGCATCGTTCACGTGTATTGTTTACATGAATATTTTATCATTTTTTGAAGGTTTTCATCACTTCTGTAGTGTGTGAACTGTACACATATATTATTTTATGTATGGAACTGTGTTTACTATCAGGCACAATTCAGCTAATTTGTTATTTATGCTACAATAAAAAAAGACATAGTATTATGTATTAATAGAATATTGCTCAGAAGTGTGCCACGCGATATTATGTATAACGAATTAAGTTTATAGCATTATCGTCGATAATAATCATATATCGCAAGCACCAGTTCTACATTACATTAAATTGAATTGAAGAAAAATAGTTACAAAATCGAATGTACTTCTTTAAAGGCTACAATTATATCTAAAACTTTACACATAAGTACCTTAATGTTTTATATAGTAAATATTTCCTATAAGGGTATATATCGCAACGAAAGAATCCTAAAAATCGGTTGTGTAGTTTGTAGCAGTCTAGTAGTCGTTTCTGAACATAATGTGCACTTACATAGCTCGAAAGCCTAAAGCATCCTATACCGTAAAGAAAACTGTACAAAAAGAACTACATATTTAACTACCTATATAGGGTATGTCAAGAAAATTTGCACACGTTAAAAATAGCTTAATCCGTTGTTGATGGAAGTTTTTTTTTTTTCTTATATCATAGGTGGCAAACGAACAAGTGGGTCACCTGATGTTAAGTGATCACCACCGTCCATGGACACTAACAACACCAGAGGAGTCGCAAGTGCGTTACCACCCTTTGGGGGGAAGGGTTAGAGGAGGCAGAAGGAGAGGATAGAGGAGAGGGGAGGGGAGGTGGGCCTCCGGCGCTCTCACTGACCGAACGAAACGCAACAATGCAAGCACTGTTACTTCACGTCGGTTTTCTATGAGAGGGTGGTACTACCCCGGTCGAGCCGACCCATTCATGCTGAAACCAGTAATAGCTTCAGCGTGGCTCTACCACCATTAAAATGTAAGATTATATGTAAGATCATATAACGAAATTGGACGATTTGAGAGAACAATCGCGAATACGTCTATCATCATTCCAAACGAATCATCCATATCATGTATGCCTGTACTCTGATAACCAAAAATTATTTCCTGCTCATAAATCCGCCCTGTGATATTTATAAAAGATTTGATGTGACTGCAGGTTAATATTACTTATTAATATTATCTCTTTGTTGTAATAAAAATTAAGTTATAGGCTAAATAGATATAGTGTAAATATTTTCGATGTTCAAATAGGTCTCTATGCATCCCAATTTTCAAGGCAAACCATTGAACGGAACAGACGTAGAGAAATTAATATGTGACAACATCGCTTAGTGGTGGAAGCAGAACTATAGAAGCTATGATGGCTCAATTGACAGATTCAAACCCTCACCGCTACCGAGTAGGAACTTTCGGTGAAGGAAAACATCGTAATGTAATAGTATGGTATAGTGATAGGGCTTTTTTTAAGTGTGCCTAGTAAGCAGTCACCCTCTAGTTAAAAATCTGTCGCCAAGCACCGCTTGATGTGTCTCGACAGCTGCACTTGAGAACCAGTTCCCGTCTCTAGGTTTAACGTATGTTTACCGTCCTTTTTTTTTACAGTAGCACGGCAAAATGACTGCACTGTGCCTGATAGTAAGCACAGTACAATCCAAAAACAATGGCGACCACCGAGTGACACACTGTCCATCGCCGGTCGCCGCTGTCATGCCGGCCCGCGAAAAGCTGGTGCTGATCCCGAAACGCGACCCGCAAAAGCGAATCACTATGACGGGCTTTTTCGCCATATACATGGTGGTTGCGACCCAGTCAGGCTGTAAAACCCTACCACCCCGCTTTCGCCATTGCCTCGTACGTTATTCGGCAGGGTGCACCATGTGCAGGTGAGGTTCGCTTGGATGTCTCAAGTCTTAGATGTTATTTGACACCCTTACACTTCAAAAACTTGACCACATCGTCATTTAAAGTCGGATAAGATTGTGGTTAAACACTAAAAATCTATAAGGTATTAAAATAATAAAAACACACTTAAAAAATAAACACTTGGTCGTGGCAAGTTACACGGTGGTCGATAAAACGATGTAAAAGTTATCGATTTCAGATACCTCGTACATCGATTTAAATAAGTAGCATACTTTTAGCGTTTTCATTTAAATGAGATTAGTTATATTATAAACGCTACTTCACGTTATTCGGCAGGGTGCACCATGTGCAGGTGAGGTTCGCTTGGATGTCTCAAGTCTTTGATGTTATTTGACACCCTTACACTTCAAAAACTTGACCACATCGTCATTTAAAGTCGGATAAGATTGTGGTTAAACACTAAAAATCTATAAGGTATTAAAATAATAAAAACACATTTAAAAAATAAACACTTGGTCGTGGCAAATTACACGGTGGTCGATAAAACGATGTTAAAGTTATCGATTTCAGATTCCTCGTACATCGATTTAAATAAGTAGCATACTTTTAGCGTTTTCATTTAAATGAGATTAGTTATATTATAAACGCTACTTCACGCTCGTGACTTCAATAAAATCATAATAACCAAGTTGATCACGGATTAGAAGATAACAACTATTGCGATAAGATATGAATACTTTTATTCATCAATTCTTTCTTGAATCTATCTAATAAAAAGTATTATTATTCCACTCAATTTGTTCAAGTTAAATATAATTCAAAACCTAATCCAATAAAGTTATAAACAAATACATTGTGCTTCCTATTTGATAATGTTTATAAAATACACACAGGCCTTACGATACAGGTATGACTATTTATCTATGAAATATTGACAAGGAGACAACAGAATGTCTAACTTTATTATTTCCAGTCCGTTAGTGGTATCCCCCGCAAAATACGAACCGGTACCGAACGCTGCGCGTAAAAGACGTCCTCGGCATATTTTTACCGACACTCCCGATGAAATAACGGCAGTGAACGATCAGTACCAGGCTGTCTCTCCAAACAGAGCGTGTTCACGCCCACGCCCGCGTAACCACAGATCACGTCGCCATCGCCATGGTCTGGGGGTAGATTTCGCTCCCGCACACCAGACTAGGTCCCCCTCGGCAGTGGCTCAAGCCTAGTTTCGTTCCCTTGGCGTGGAGCCCTTGAGTACGCTGCTCGCGCGATACAGTGACACAAAATCTTACATCACTGCGACAACATTACACATATCACCTCCACACACGTGCACGCATACACGCTTACACATGCAAGTGGAAGGGTTTTATATTTTTCCCTTATCAAACTGAAATAGTTTAGAAAACTATCCGATACGAAATATATATAAGAGTTGTTGAGGTATGTATACTTGGTACACATATTTGTTTCAACAACTCATATATGTATGAATGCTTAGCTTAGGTTAGAGGCGTCAGTTTGACCGCCTCCTCCTACTGTAACTGGACCACGGAAGATGGGTCAGGGGGCCCATCTTCCCATTTTAATACTATATACTCTTATTTAAAATCGCACAGTTGATTCAGTATAATACAGTGAAAAACCAACTTTAATATCGATGTGAAAATAACCAATCAAAAAATAAATATGTATACATCATTTTTCAAATAAAGTTATTTTTTTTTTTCGATCTGACTACGCTATTGAACGCAAGGTTTTAACAGCTTCACCGAATAGCGTAGTCAGATCGAAAAAAAAAAATAACTTTATTTGAAAAATGATGTATACATATTTA
The DNA here is from genome assembly GCA_015888305.1 of Antheraea pernyi. Lineage (NCBI taxonomy): Eukaryota > Metazoa > Arthropoda > Insecta > Lepidoptera > Saturniidae > Antheraea > Antheraea pernyi. The sequence continues at coordinate 115,213 of MU159406.1, read as the reverse complement.
TTTTTTGATTGGTTATTTTCACATCGATATTAAAGTTGGTTTTTCACTGTATTATACTGAATCAACTGTGCGATTTTAAATAAGAGTATATAGTATTAAAGTTATTGATATTTCTCAAAAAGAAAGAGTTACAATAACATGGCTCTCATTTCATATTTATGTTTTTGATGGGATATCATTACTTTTTGCACAGAAATTATTAGCAGGTACTCATAATAAAATTAATACCAAATGGGTTTTTTTAAATTCCCAATACTAAATCCCAGTTAATATAGAAATAAATACGAAAGAAACTGATGTTTAAATTTAATAAAAATACTGGTGGTATTCCACTCGTTTACTAGAAGCTGATTCTTACATTATAGGGACTATAAGCAAATGTTTCTTATAGAATCAATTAATTGAAAAAATATAATAAAATGATAAAAAATTACTAGTTTCCTTCGTATTCACCCAACTACCTATCTGGATGCCAAATTTGAACTTTCTAGGTGATCTGTAACTAGGTTATAATTTCAGTCTATAGGTCAGTCCACTGACTGACGATGATTTTTGGAAAATGATGATTTTTGGATGGTAATATCTATATTATATATCTATATTTGGATGGTAAATAACTGTTTGAGTCGTGTCTATAGAATTGGAGTATATATAGATCTCGCAAATCTTAATATATGAGCCAAATTCGATATGTTTATGTGAAATAGTTTGAGTTATGAGGGGGTCAAAAGTGGCACCAATTGGTTCGTGTAATATTACACAGCGTAACATTCGGCATTCTGTTAGCTTGAACTTGGCTTGGCACGTGGTAAAATGTTATGTAAGAATAGAATAAGAAAATGGGATAAGATAAAGTAACTTATGACATCTATCAAATCATCAAATATAATATCAAAACACAGCCACAAACATAAAAACCCATATATATTCCTCAAGGCTTCATGCCTAGTCTTTAAAAACTGCTTCAGTAATTATTTAAGTTATTTCTTAGACACTAATGTAAAAAGTTATCTCTTTTTCAAACTGGTTTCTCAGTAACGCTACCTGGGTAATATAGCAATTTAAAATCGTTCATTGTTTGAAAAGATACTTCAAAGAAGATTCAACATATCCAAAATTTACATACTAAAGCCATGATTGTAAAAATAATTTACCAGCATGATTAAACATAATGGTGTTTGAACAAGTACCACATCATTTACAATTACAATTAAATACATTCAATTAAATGATTTTATCAATGTACAGAATTTAATTTTAAACATTATCTATACTAATATTATAAAGAGGTAGAGTTTGTGACATTGTAAGGGGTAATCTCAGGAACTACTGGTCCGATTTGGAAAATTCTTTCAGTGTTATATAGCTCATTTACCAGGGAAGCTATATATAATCACGCAAAGACCTATAGGAGCGGAGCAGCAATGAAGAATGTTGCAAAATCGGGGTATTTTTTCCTTTTCAGAGTTTCCGCTGCGTCTTAGCGCAAAATAACCATTCCACTCTTACGTTAATACGTAATAATAAATAATAATCCGCCCAACGAAGTGGGCATGGGTCGGCTAGTGTTCATATAAAGTAAATATCCCCATCAATGAATAACATACTTTAGCATAAATTCATTGTATAATATCTGCAATTTTTTACTACAACACCCAATCACTGTAATCTTTTGATAAGCTGACAATACTTATTATCAATAAAGCCTTCACATGAATCTTATCATATGATAAGTAAAAATACTTTATTCAGCTCACTGAGAATGAGAATTTATAATATTAGTTAGGAATTGAGGTTTATAACATAATTCTTTCTTTTGTATTATTAAGGTTACAGGGACCTATATATTTTACCAATAAAATGAGATTTTAAAAGTTACGTAATATAAAGGAAGATATCCATAAAATTATGACACATATGGTTTATTTGCCCTGAGAACAAAGACTCGACAGGATAAGTTAAAATCATTGTCATAAAAGTTTAATAATTACATGTGTGTGCGATCAAGTGAACTTACTCATATTTATGTTCTTAAAAAGAACACTTTGTAGACTCACAAAATGAAATAAGCTTACTACGAAAATATCTTATTGAAGTAATAAAGCTCATATATTAAAATGAAAACCACCCGCTCTAAACAAATAATCCAATGGCAAATTCCATGGAAACAAGAAAATAAATATGCCTGGCAATCAAATACTAATTTATCTATTCAGTTTGGATCAAAACATATTGCGCTCGTATTTTTGTTTATATTACTGTTCATTAAACTATTTTTTAATGACTAAATTAATTTGCATAAGTTAATTTCGCATTTATATAAAATATTTTCCTGTGATAATGACTCTTGATGAAACCAAAAAAATGACATTTATTAATTTCATCTAAATAAGGTTAAATTTGCAACAATTCATTAAATATTATTAACATAATAATTTATATTACAGAAATTACATACAAATATTCTATTGTTTCCACATTTACTTTGTTCAAATGAAGTCATATCGGTACACTTGGGTACTGTCTTAGGGGAACTATTAAAATGTGACATGAGAAACGGAAAGAAGTTTAATGTAACTCTGTATAATAGATCAGAAAATAGCATAAGAAATTAGATTAACAACAAAAGTAGAAGATATAATAAAGAGCTGATGGACAAGATAAATGACCAGAGACTGGAAGATAAAATGGACAAAACCTATTAGAGGATGGTATAGATGGGATGAAAAATAAAGGTAGACAAGTTAACGAGTTGATATAGATGTATGATACAAAGGTTCTCCTTAAACACACCACGTACATTTCCATGGCACCCCATCAAGTTACTTAAAACTCCAACCATAAAAACTAATATCGGATTAAATGCACCTGTCTCAAGACTCAACTCATCTGTACAACAAATTAGGAAATAAATTGGACATCTTTGGTGATCCCTTGGTTATATTCAAGAATAAAGCATTATCCTTGCTGAGAGACATAGGTTTTAGCTTAACAGTTTATAAATAATACTCTATTATGTTTACCGCCTTGTTTTTGTATACTCCCTATGCTAGATACTGAATATTTTCATTGAGTGATAATTCTTTAGTATTAGCTATTTAGGATTATTTGTTATTATTTTAGTTTGTATTGTGTTTATTTTTATAGTGTTTAGATTTTAATTTGTCTACCACATAGTGCATGCTGTGGCAGCTTTTAACGGCCAATACGCCTGTACATTGTTAATTACATATGAATGACATGACATGTTTCGATTCATGTGTGGTATATTTGTCACTAGCTGTCCTTAAATAAATAAATAAAATAAAGAATGTTAACATGCCTTTAGTTTGGTGAAGATAAAGAAAATTTATAAACAAGGTATATTTATGCTATCAATTTTTATGATTTTTTTGCCTCTGTACATTGTACAGAGTATTATAAATAGAAATGTGAGTTTGTTACACATTCACCCCTTTGCTACTCAGTTTATCATCCTGATACTTTGCAAATAGTTTGTCAAGGATACAGAAAATAACAGATGGTACCCTATTATCCAGAAAAAATGTACTGCTCCATATGGATATATCAAATTTAAATAAACTCGAGTTTTATATAAAACAAAGTATATACAAATTTTAACAAATTACATCACCAAATTACTTAATGTTAAATAATAATTAATCACAAACACAATCTGTATAACTGAAACAATGTGTTAATATGGCTATGTAAGTGTGTGCATGTTTAAGATGGTATGATAATTATTTTGCCTTTATTTTTATTCCTGTTTCAGAGGTTTTTTATTCTTCCAAAATTTGCAAACATATTGTAACCTTGGCATCTTTGTCGGAGTAATATTTTACATTTTATGCATGTTTGATGTATTCAATGATAAGAATTGATGTGAGATTTTGTATAATAATCATTCCCTTGGTACAGTATAACAATGAACTAAGAAGTAAATCTATAATAATTTTAAATATTGTTTTGATGAACCAATGCTATATAGGACTTGGCTATACATATAAGTATAATTTAAACATGTAAACTTGATCACTGAAACTTTACAATAAAGGCGTAGTTAAGTGTATCCACAATAGTTTGTTTCCTTAAATACAAGTAATAAATATAGATAGAATATAGATATAATATTATGCCTTATTGTTTTGTATAACTTTTATATTTTTTGTGTTGATTTTGTTTATTTTATTTTTGTACTAAGCATAGTTCATTGCCCTTTTGACTTTCTCCATTTATTCTACTATAATTTTTTAATCTATGTTAATATATTAGTGTTTATTTTATCTACATGTATTAAGAGATTGTTAAACATCACTCCAGTGTACTTTTATTACTATATATCATAATATTTGTGTTCTTAATCATTGTTGTTTTCCACATGTATAAATAAAATATATGTTATTTTTCTTCTAGAAACATAAATCCAGTGAAAATTTACATTAATAGTCACTGTTTACTCTTTTCTATACTAATATTATAAAGTCTGTGAGTTTGTGAGATTGTAGGGCATAATATCTGGAACTAGGGAACTGATTTTGAAAATTCTTTTACCAATAGAAAGTCACTTTATTTGTGTCATAGGATATATAATAGCCCGAAAAATTAAAATAATTTTTTGTGGTAGTCGAATTAGCAAAGTAAGTCGGAGATTATCAGGGTGGGACAATGTCCGCCGGGCCCTTTATTCTCTAATAGAAAGCATATTTAAAAGGTTAAAAACATCATCAAATATGAACGCAAGTTTGATTTTTTTGCTTTTATTGTTAAAATTTTGCAAATATATTGATAAAAGGACAAAGGGTACCGTTGATGCAGAAAAGAAGTACTGTTCACAAGATATAAGTCAAATTTACATTAGTGCGAGTGAAGTAGTGTGCATATGTTACTTAAATATAAATACTTACTGATCATCATGTTTGTCGAATTGATTCCCAAGTAATCCAAAAATCTGTCAGTTGCATAAACAAACACCGCTCCAAAAAGGAATCCAGCAGCAACAGGAACAAATGCAAATTGTCCATATGATTCACACATTTCAATCGCTGGTTCCAATAGTGACCAATATGATGCTGCAGTCATCACGCCCGCGGCAAATCCCAAAGATACGTCCAACAATTTTCTCTATAAAACAAATAAAGTCGGAAAATTAAGATTTCCTTTATCTTAATTAAAATGTAAAGAATTGCTAAACTCACATGTTTTCCTCTTATAAAAAACACACAGCCAGCACCGACAGCAGTTAGACCCCATGTCAGTAAAGTCCCTAAAAGCGCCTGAGTAACCGCACCGTATCCCTCTATCATTTTTAATTTATTGGCAAACCTTATGTAAACATTGACACATTAAGTACACTTAAGGCTAATTATTGTTACTGTTTATTACAATGTTTTTATCGTAAACTGTACATAATCACTGAAAGTTTCGTCACGATTTAGTCAATTTATAAACTGCACATGTTTTTGTCGTAATAATATGACAGCTATTTATGTCAAATATATGAAATGTCAGATAAGACAAGTCGTTACCAGTGCTGCCAGGTAATAAATTAAAACATGTACAGCATTTCTGACTTGTCTCTTTTTTCTACGATTTGAAGTTCTTCTGTCAATATTTTTCGCGTCAATTTGTTAACTTTTAAATGAATATAATAATTATTGTAACTAAGATTCTTGAAACTGAAATTAAGACTTACGATCTTGGGTTTAAACAATTTTTTTGAACGTTTTAATCCACATGGAATATGTGATCTCCATGAATCGACTAATAGCAAACGATTGTGGCACTGGACTGATGAAGAAAACTAGATATTTGAAGACATTAAGCTGCTCATTGCTAATTGTGTTTCGTTGATATCTTTTAATAAGAAACGTCTGAATGGACTAGGTATTGTTCTATTTCATAAGGATAATAATATGGAACAACCTATAGCTCTTTTTTTAAGAAAACTTCGCCCAACTGAAAGCAAGTACTCTGTCATAGATCGTGAAGCTTTAGTTATTTTATTTGGTATAAAAAAACCAATCAATACTTATGAGGTATCAATTTCACATTAAAACATATTTTGGAATTAGAATAGCTGACCCTTAATTATTAAAGAAGAACTGAGAGAAGAAGCTCCAAAGGATACTGTTTTTCAAAAGTTTGCATTTTGTTAAAAACAGAAAGGCGAGAATTTGAGCTCTGTCAAGACAAAAGGCATTTTGTACAGAAAACGTTTCGAATTGAAAAATTATCATGTGGCAAAGCGGAATGGTTGGAAACTAGTTGTTACCAGCGGCTCCGCACGTTAGCTTTAGTTATTTTATTTGGTATAAAAAAACCAATCAATACTTATGAGGTATCAATTTCACATTAAAAACATATTTTGGAATTAGAATAGCTGACCCTTAATTATTAAAGAAGAACTGAGAGAAGAAGCTCTAAAGGATACTGTTTTTCAAAAGTTTGCATTTTGTTAAAATCAGAAAGGCGGGAATTTGAGCTCTGTCAAGACATAAGGCATTTGTACAGAAAACGTTTCGAATACATATTTTATTATTTCTGTATCTGAATGTCATTATTATACTGACACGCTATGATGGCCGTTTTGACCTTTGTCCGCTCATGAAGCATCGTATTAATTAACAACTTCGTTTGAAGGAGCATATTGCTGTTCTTTATTTTCAATAATAACCATTTTTATGGAGAACAATTTTTATGGAGTACAGTTATCGAATCTATAATTTTAGAAAACAAAATTAATATAGTAGACTTATATTAAACTAGTTGTTACCAGCGGCCCCGCACGCTCTTTTTAAAATATGTATTAAGGAAATGTAAAATTGTGAGTGGGTGTATACATTACAAAAAAGCTTTTTCAAAAACATTTGTAACTACGACATGCACGCCAACTGTAACGTAACGTATCTATAACGTGTACATTAGATATATGAATACAAATAGTATATCGAATGGGATGGGATTTATCATCAGCAACATACCTGGAAATTCAACCTACTATATAGCAAACTCAGTGCTCACTAACACTATATAAGAAAGTAATGTAAATTATAAGCTATACATTATCGAACAATATATCTTAAATCTTTTATTATATATATAATGTACCCGTATTGTCGATATACTTAAGTTTTTCTTATACGTTGCTATAATTACTGAGTTATGTAGAAGCAAACACGGTAAATAAAACAATATAGCCGCCAAATTGACCAAAAAGATGATATAATTCATATTACATACAGATGTATGACTTTCAATTATGTATATTTATTCTT